>CACTHL010000312.1:92500-100000 GCA_902712375.1 Dioscorea dumetorum | reverse complement strand
TCCTGATCGACAGGGGCGGGCCGCGCGCCCGCCACCGTCACCAGCCACCGAAACCGACCGCCCGCCAAGACGGCCAGACATACGCGCCTAGGTAAACGGAGCCACAGAGCCCTCAAGGAGCGGGCCGGGACGATCCGGCGATGGCCTTGCGGTACGCAGCGGTGCAAGGAACCGAGGGGACACACCGGAGCTCCGCCGCGTGCGGTGGAGAGCCGTTGGGCACCCGCCCACGACGAGGGCGGGTTAGCGCGGAGCCACCTCCAGGTGGTCGGCGGGGAGCGGGGCACGACGCGCACGACCCGGCACACCGGGCGGCCGGAGGGCGGGCGGCGCCGCCGAGGGAGCGGCGGAGCAACCCGCCCTCCGGCCGAGCTCCGGGTGGCCCACCGGCAGCCACCCGGACGTGCCATGGCCGTGCGCGCCATGTCCCGGGCGAGGGCGCGCCGCGCGCCCGCCCCCGCACCTTGCACCAAACAACTCCCCACCCCTAATATACCTGCAAACATCCTCCCCAGGCAACCCCGGGGGTACAAAGGGTCTCTGAGACCCCTTTTTTTCAAGGGGGCTCTTAACCTTATTTCGCGAAACTAGTGCTTTTCCGGGGGACCAAAATCCCCGCAGAGGCCACACCACGCGCGCGGAGGACGAGCGGCCCGCCCGGCCACGAACCAACGCGGGCGCCGAGGCGCAACGGCCGCGCCTGCGGCGCATGGGCGCGCGGAATCACCGTCGGCCCCTCCGCGCGGGCAAGCCCAGGACGACCGCGGCAACCAGTGGTGCCGCGCGCCCTCGGCACCGCGCGACGCCCCCGGGCATGGCCGGCAGTGCTCGCGCGCCACGGCACAGCCTGAGGCCCACCCCGGATGGCCGGCAGCGCGCGCGCGGGCAAGCCCGCGCCGGGGCTAAGCCGTGCGGGCTGGCCGAGCGCGCGGTCACGCCGGCCATGGCCGAGCGGGACGCGCGCGCACGCCCGCACGCCGGCACCCACCGGAGCGTCGCCCGGCCGGCAATCGCCGGAGCACCGCCGGCGGTCGCCCCGCCCGGGTCCGGCACAAGCGGCGGCAGCGGCGGCCGGTGGCCGGAGCCCGGCCACCCCCGGCGGCGGTGCCGGTGGCCGGCGTCGGTGCCGGGGTCCGGCCCGGTGGCCGGCCGGCGGCCGGCGGCGGCGGGCGGTGGCCGGGCCCGCCGGCGGCGGCGGGCGGTGGCCGGAGTCCGCCGCGCGGCGCGGCGGCGGGGCGGTGGCCGGAGTCCGCCGGCGGCCGGCGGCGGCGGGCGGGCGGTGGCCGGAGTCCGCCGGCGGCCGGCGGCGGCGGGCGGTGGCCGGAGTCCGCCGGCGCCCGGCGGTGGTGGCCGGTGGCCGGTGGCCGGGGGCCGTCCCGCCCCTGCCGGCGGCGGTGGCCGGTGGCCCGCCGGTCAGCCCGGCCAGGCCGCGGCCGGGCGGTGGCCGGATCCACCCGCCCAGCCCGGCGGCGGGTGGTGGCGGCGCGGCTGATCCATGCCCCGCCGCGCCTGCCCGGTACCGGCCAACCTCGACCCCTCAACCCGGGGGCACCGTGTGCCTGCGCGCGGGCGGGGGTGCCGTGGGGCCGCACGGGCACACCCGACCCCCGATCAAACTCATGATCCCGCGTGCAAACGCGGCGAAACTCGGACCACGGGGGTTTCATGTGATGCCTAGTGAGGGGCGGGGTGGCCGGTCCGTAACGCCGACGCCGCCCGGGCGGCCGCCGGGCGCCGCCGCCGATCACAAGGCACACCCGAGCGCGCTCCGATCAAACTCATGATCCGCGCGTGCAAACGCGGCGAAACTCGGACCACGGGGGTTTCATGTGATGCCTAGTGAGGGGCGGGGTCGCCGGTCCGTAACGCCGACGCCGCCCGGGCGGCCGCCGGCGCCGCCGCCGATCACAAGGCACACCCGAGCGCGCTCCGATCAAACTCATGATCCGCGCGCCCAAACGCGGCGAAACTCGGACCACGGGGTTTCATGTGATGCCTAGTGAGGGGCGGGGTCGCCGGTCCGTAACGCCGACGCCGCCCGGGCGGCCGCCGGCGCCGCCGCTCGATCACAAGGCACACCCGAGCGCGCTCCGATCAAACTCATGATCCGCGCGTGCAAACGCGGCGAAACTCGGACCACGGGGGTTTCATGTGATGCCTAGTGAGGGGGCGGGGTCGCCGGTCCGTAACGCCGACGTCGCCCGGGCGGCCGCCGGCGCCGCCGCTCGATCACAAGGCACACCCGAGCGCGCTCCGATCAAACTCATGATCCGCGCGTGCAAACGCGGCGAAACTCGGACCACGGGGGTTTCATGTGATGCCTAGTGAGGGGGCGGGGTCGCCGGTCCGTAACGCCGACGTCGCCCGGGCGGCCGCCGGCGCCGCCGCCGATCACAAGGCACACCCGAGCGCGCTCCGATCAAACTCATGATCCGCGCGTGCAAACGCGGCGAAACTCGTACCACGGGGGTTTCATGTGATGCCTAGTGAGGGGGCGGGGTCGCCGGTCCGTAACGCCGACGTCGCCCGGGCGGCCGCCGGCGCGCCGCCGATCACAAGGCACACCCGAGCGCGCTCCGATCAAACTCATGATCCGCGCGTGCAAACGCGGCGAAACTCGGACCACGGGGGTTTCATGTGATGCCTAGTGAGGGGGCGGGGTCGCCGGTCCGTAACGCCGACGTCGCCCGGGCGGCCGCCGGGCGCCGCCGCCGATCACAAGGCACACCCGAGCGCGCTCCGATCAAACTCATGATCCGCGCGTGCAAACGCGGCGAAACTCGGACCACGGGGGTTTCATGTGATGCCTAGTGAGGGGGCGGGGTCGCCGGTCCGTAACGCCGACGCCGCCCGGGCGGCCGCCGGCGCCGCCGCCGATCACAAGGCACACCCGAGCGCGCTCCGATCAAACTCATGATCCGCGCGTGCAAACGCGGCGAAACTCGGACCACGGGGGTTTCATGTGATGCCTAGTGAGGGGGCGGGGTCGCCGGTCCGTAACGCCGACGCCGCCCGGGCGGCCGCCGGCGCCGCCGATCACAAGGCACACCCGAGCGCGCTCCGATCAAACTCATGATCCGCGCGTGCAAACGCGGCGAAACTCGGACCACGGGGGTTTCATGTGATGCCTAGTGAGGGGGCGGGGTCGCCGGTCCGTAACGCCGACGCCGCCCGGGCGGCCGCCGCGCGCCGCCGATCACAAGGCACACCCGAGCGCGCTCCGATCAAACTCATGATCCGCGCGTGCAAACGCGGCGAAACTCGGACCACGGGGGTTTCATGTGATGCCTAGTGAGGGGGCGGGGTCGCCGGTCCGTAACGCCGACGCCGCCCGGGCGGCCGCCGGCGCCGCCGCCGATCACAAGGCACACCCGAGCGCGCTCCGATCAAACTCATGATCCGCGCGTGCAAACGCGGCGAAACTCGTACCACGGGGGTTTCATGTGATGCCTAGTGAGGGGGCGGGGTCGCCGGTCCGTAACGCCGACGCCGCCCGGGCGGCCGCCGGCGCCGCCGCTCGATCACAAGGCACACCCGAGCGCGCTCCGATCAAACTCATGATCCGCGCGTGCAAACGCGGCGAAACTCGGACCACGGGGGTTTCATGTGATGCCTAGTGAGGGGGCGGGGTCGCCGGTCCGTAACGCCGACGCCGCCCGGGCGGCCGCCGGCGCCGCCGCTCGATCACAAGGCACACCCGAGCGCGCTCCGATCAAACTCATGATCCGCGCGTGCAAACGCGGCGAAACTCGGACCACGGGGGTTTCATGTGATGCCTAGTGAGGGGGCGGGGTCGCCGGTCCGTAACGCCGACGTCGCCCGGGCGGCCGCCGGCGCCGCCGCTCGATCACAAGGCACACCCGAGCGCGCTCCGATCAAACTCATGATCCGCGCGTGCAAACGCGGCGAAACTCGGACCACGGGGGTTTCATGTGATGCCTAGTGAGGGGGCGGGGTCGCCGGTCCGTAACGCCGACGTCGCCCGGGCGGCCGCCGGCGCCGCCGCCGATCACAAGGCACACCCGAGCGCGCTCCGATCAAACTCATGATCCGCGCGTGCAAACGCGGCGAAACTCGGACCACGGGGGTTTCATGTGATGCCTAGTGAGGGGGCGGGGTCGCCGGTCCGTAACGCCGACGCCGCCCGGGCGGCCGCCGGCGCCGCCGCCGATCACAAGGCACACCCGAGCGCGCTCCGATCAAACTCATGATCCGCGCGTGCAAACGCGGCGAAACTCGGACCACGGGGGTTTCATGTGATGCCTAGTGAGGGGGCGGGGTCGCCGGTCCGTAACGCCGACGCCGCCCGGGCGGCCGCCGGCGCCGCCGCCGATCACAAGGCACACCCGAGCGCGCTCCGATCAAACTCATGATCCGCGCGTGCAAACGCGGCGAAACTCGTACCACGGGGGTTTCATGTGATGCCTAGTGAGGGGCGGGGGTCGCCGGTCCGTAACGCCGACGCCGCCCGGGCGGCCGCCGGCGCCGCCGCTGATCACAAGGCACACCCGAGCGCGCTCCGATCAAACTCATGATCCGCGCGTGCAAACGCGGCGAAACTCGGACCACGGGGGTTTCATGTGATGCCTAGTGAGGGGGCGGGGTCGCCGGTCCGTAACGCCGACGCCGCCCGGGCGGCCGCCGGCGCCGCCGCTCGATCACAAGGCACACCCGAGCGCGCTCCGATCAAACTCATGATCCGCGCGTGCAAACGCGGCGAAACTCGGACCACGGGGGTTTCATGTGATGCCTAGTGAGGGGGCGGGGTCGCCGGTCCGTAACGCCGACGTCGCCCGGGCGGCCGCCGGCGCCGCCGCCGATCACAAGGCACACCCGAGCGCGCTCCGATCAAACTCATGATCCGCGCGTGCAAACGCGGCGAAACTCGGACCACGGGGTTTCATGTGATGCCTAGTGAGGGGGCGGGGTCGCCGGTCCGTAACGCCGACGCCGCCCGGGCGGCGCGCGCCGCCGCCGATCACAAGGCACACCCGAGCGCGCTCCGATCAAACTCATGATCCGCGCGTGCAAACGCGGCGAAACTCGTACCACGGGGGTTTCATGTGATGCCTAGTGAGGGGGCGGGGTCGCCGGTCCGTAACGCCGACGTCGCCCGGGCGGCCGCCGGCGCCGCCGCTCGATCACAAGGCACACCCGAGCGCGAATGACCTTGTCATAGAACTCGTTCCATTTTAACCCTCCCGTTTTGGTGCCCTTTGTCCTCCATTCCGAGGCAAGTTTTCTCATCCCTCGCCGTCGGCGATGCGGGGGACGCGCACGCCGGGCATCAGCCAGCGGGGCGAGGGACTAGGCTGGGCGCGCGCTGCACGGTCCAGCGCAGCGCGCCAGCCAGCCAGCGAGGCAGGGGCCTGGCGCCGCTGGGCAGGCGCGCCGCCTGCCAGCCAGACATGCTGGCTGGCTGGCTGGGCAGGCCGCGCGCCTGCCAGCCAGCCAGACATGCTGGCTGGCCTGGCTGGGCAGGCAGCGCGCCTGCCAGCCAGCCAGCCAGACGGGGCGCCTGGCACCGCTTGCCGCGGCTGACCAGCCAGGCAGCGCGCCAGCCAGGCAGCCACGCAGCGGGCGGGGCGCCCGGCGCCGCTGCCCCGCCAGGCAGCGCGCCAGCCACGCAGCGGGCCAGGCAGCCCCAGCCCGGACAGCCCCGCAGCGGGCCAGCCGGGCGCCCGCCGCGGTCCGACGGCGCGGATCGCCGCCGCCCGCCCGCCCCGCCCGCCCTCCCTCCCTCCCTCCTCCTTCTTCTTCTTCTTCTTAAATTTATATATGGGTGTCGGCGTGCCGAACACGCCGTGATCATCGCCCCCCATCGCCCACCGACGGCGTAGCGAGAGTGCCCATCACCGCCCATGGGGGGCCGCTTGGGCGCCCACCCCCTACTATACCTGCAAAAACATCCACCCCCAGGCAGCCCCGGGGTACAAAGGGTCTCTGAGACCCCCCTTTTCTTGAGAGGGGGCGCCTAACCTTATTTCGCGAAACTAGTGGTTTTCCAGGGACCCCGATCCCGGCCAGGACCCGCAGCCCCACTCGATCACACAAGGCACACCCCACTCCGATCAAACTCCCATTCCACTCGTGCGAATTCGCTGAAACTTCACCCGTAGGGGTTTTTTATGATGACAAATCCATCTACGATGGTCCCGCCGCCGGATTCCGCCGCCGCCGGACCGCCCCCGCCGGTGGTGGGCCATTTCCTCCGATCAAACTTTCGTTCCAAGGCCCCAAAATAGTTGAGAACTCGCCATCGGGTGCCTATTTTGATGATACATGCATCTGCGATCATCCCGCAAGGAAATTCAAAGGTCGCCCGGGCGGCGCCCGGCGCCGCCGCTCGATCACAAGGCACACATGATCGCCCTCCGATCAAACTCACGATCCGCGCGTGCGAACGCGGCGAAACTCCGCCCACGGGGTTTCATGTGATGCCTAGTGAGCGGGCGTTGTCGCCGTTGAGTTTCGCCGACGCGCCCGTGGGCGCCGCCGCCCGATCACAAGGCGCACCCGAGCGCGCTCCGATCGAACTCATGATCCGCGCGTGCGAACGCGGCGAAACTCGGACCACGGGGGTTTCATGTGATGCCTAGTGAGGGGGCGGGGTCGCCGGGCGGAACGCCGACGCCGCCCGGGCGCCGCGCGCCGCCGATCACAAGGCACACATGATCGCGCTCCGATCAAACTCACGATCCGCGCGTGCGAACGCGGCGAAACTCCGCCCACGGGGGTTTCATGTGATGCCTAGTGAGCGGGCGTTGTCGCCGTTGAGTTTCGCCGACGCCGCCCGTGGGGCCCCGGCGCCGCCGCCCGAGCGCGCTCCGATCAAACTCATGATCCGCGCGTGCGAACGCGGCGAAACTCGGACCACGGGGGTTTCATGTGATGCCTAGTGAGGGGGCGGGGTCGCCGGGCCGGAACGCCGACGCCGCCCGGGCGGCGCCCGGCGCCGCCGCCGATCACAAGGCACACATGATCGCGCTCCGATCAAACTCACGATCCGCGCTTGCGAACGCGGCGAAACTCCGCCCACGGGGGTTTCATGGGATTCCTAGTGAGCGGGCGTTGTCGCCGTTGAGTTTCGCCGACGCCGGCCGGGCGGCCCCGGCGCCGCCGCTCGATCACACTAGGCACACCCGAGCGCGCTCCGATCAAACTCATGATCCGCGCGTGCAAACGCGGCGAAACTCGTACCACGGGGGTTTCATGTGATGCCTAGTGAGGGGGCGGGGTCGCCGGGCCGGAACACCGACGCCGCCCGGGCGGCGCCCGGCGCCGCCGCTCGATCACAAGGCACACATGATCGCGCTCCGATCAAACTCATGATCCGCGCGTGCGAACGCGGCGAAACTCCGCCCACGGGGGTTTCATGTGATGCCTAGTGAGGGGGCGGGGTCGCCGGTCCGTAACGCCGACGCCGCCCGGGCGGCCCCGGCGCCGCCGCCGATCACAAGGCACACATGATCGCGCTCCGATCGAACTCACGATCCGCGC
>CACTHL010000312.1:77500-82500 GCA_902712375.1 Dioscorea dumetorum | reverse complement strand
CCGCGAGGAGATTCAAAGGTCGCCCGGGCGCGCCGCCGATCACAAGGCACACCCGAGCGCGCTCCGATCAAACTCATGATCCGCGCGTGCAAACGCGGCGAAACTCGTACCACGGGGGTTTCATGTGATGCCTAGTGAGGGGGCGGGGTCGCCGGTCCGTAACGCCGACGCCGCCCGGGCGGCCGCCGGCGCCGCCGCCGATCACAAGGCACACCCGAGCGCGCTCCGATCAAACTCATGATCCGCGCGTGCAAACGCGGCGAAACTCGGACCACGGGGGTTTCATGTGATGCCTAGTGAGGGGGCGGGGTCGCCGGTCCGTAACGCCGACGCCGCCCGGGCGGCCGCCGGCGCCGCCGCCGATCACAAGGCACACCCGAGCGCGCTCCGATCAAACTCATGATCCGCGCGTGCAAACGCGGCGAAACTCGTACCACGGGGGTTTCATGTGATGCCTAGTGAGGGGGCGGGGTCGCCGGTCCGTAACGCCGACGCCGCCCGGGCGGCCGCCGGCGCCGCCGCCGATCACAAGGCACACCCGAGCGCGCTCCGATCAAACTCATGATCCGCGCGCGCAAACGCGGCGAAACTCGGACCACGGGGGTTTCATGTGATGCCTAGTGAGGGGGCGGGGTCGCCGGTCCGTAACGCCGACGCCGCCCGGGCGGCCGCGCGGCGCCGATCACAAGGCACACCCGAGCGCGCTCCGATCAAACTCATGATCCGCGCGTGCAAACGCGGCGAAACTCGGACCACGGGGGTTTCATGTGATGCCTAGTGAGGGGGGGGGGTCGCCGGTCCGTAACGCCGACGCCGCCCGGGCGGCCGCCGGCGCCGCCGCCGATCACAAGGCACACCCGAGCGCGCTCCGATCAAACTCATGATCCGCGCGTGCAAACGCGGCGAAACTCGGACCACGGGGGTTTCATGTGATGCCTAGTGAGGGGGCGGGGTCGCCGGTCCGTAACGCCGACGCCGCCCGGGCGGCCGCCGGCGCCGCCGCCGATCACAAGGCACACCCGAGCGCGCTCCGATCAAACTCATGATCCGCGCGTGCAAACGCGGCGAAACTCGTACCACGGGGGTTTCATGTGATGCCTAGTGAGGGGGCGGGGTCGCCGGTCCGTAACGCCGACGCCGCCCGGGCGGCCGCCGGCGCCGCCGCCGATCACAAGGCACACCCGAGCGCGCTCCGATCAAACTCATGATCCGCGCGTGCAAACGCGGCGAAACTCGGACCACGGGGGTTTCATGTGATGCCTAGTGAGGGGGCGGGGTCGCCGGTCCGTAACGCCGACGCCGCCCGGGCGGCCGCGCGCGCGCCGCCGCCGATCACAAGGCACACCCGAGCGCGCTCCGATCAAACTCATGATCCGCGCGTGCAAACGCGGCGAAACTCGGACCACGGGGGTTTCATGTGATGCCTAGTGAGGGGGCGGGGTCGCCGGTCCGTAACGCCGACGCCGCCCGGGCGGCCGCCGGCGCCGCCGCCGATCACAAGGCACACCCGAGCGCGCTCCGATCAAACTCATGATCCGCGCGTGCAAACGCGGCGAAACTCGTACCACGGGGGTTTCATGTGATGCCTAGTGAGGGGGCGGGGTCGCCGGTCCGTAACGCCGACGCCGCCCGGGCGGCCGCCGGCGCCGCCGCCGATCACAAGGCACACCCGAGCGCGCTCCGATCAAACTCATGATCCGCGCGTGCAAACGCGGCGAAACTCGTACCACGGGGGTTTCATGTGATGCCTAGTGAGGGGGCGGGGTCGCCGGTCCGTAACGCCGACGCCGCCCGGGCGGCCGCCGGCGCGCGCCGCTCGATCACAAGGCACACCCGAGCGCGCTCCGATCAAACTCATGATCCGCGCGTGCAAACGCGGCGAAACTCGGACCACGGGGGTTTCATGTGATGCCTAGTGAGGGGGCGGGGTCGCCGGTCCGTAACGCCGACGCCGCCCGGGCGGCCGCCGGGCGCCGCCGCCGATCACAAGGCACACCCGAGCGCGCTCCGATCAAACTCATGATCCGCGCGTGCAAACGCGCGGCGAAACTCGGACCACGGGGGTTTCATGTGATGCCTAGTGAGGGGGCGGGGTCGCCGGTCCGTAACGCCGACGCCGCCCGGGCGGCCGCCGGCGCCGCCGCCGATCACAAGGCACACCCGAGCGCGCTCCGATCAAACTCATGATCCGCGCGTGCAAACGCGGCGAAACTCGGACCACGGGGGTTTCATGTGATGCCTAGTGAGGGGGCGGGGTCGCCGGTCCGTAACGCCGACGCCGCCCGGGCGGCCGCCGGCGCCGCCGCCGATCACAAGGCACACCCGAGCGCGCTCCGATCAAACTCATGATCCGCGCGTGCAAACGCGGCGAAACTCGGACCACGGGGGTTTCATGTGATGCCTAGTGAGGGGGCGGGGTCGCCGGTCCGTAACGCCGACGCCGCCCGGGCGGCCGCCGGCGCCGCCGCCGATCACAAGGCACACCCGAGCGCGCTCCGATCAAACTCATGATCCGCGCGTGCAAACGCGGCGAAACTCGTACCACGGGGGTTTCATGTGATGCCTAGTGAGGGGGCGGGGTCGCCGGTCCGTAACGCCGACGCCGCCCGGGCGGCCGCCGGCGCCGCCGCTCGATCACAAGGCACACCCGAGCGCGCCCCGATCAAACTCATGATCCGCGCGTGCAAACGCGGCGAAACTCGTACCACGGGGGTTTCATGTGATGCCTAGTGAGGGGGCGGGGTCGCCGGTCCGTAACGCCGACGCCGCCCGGGCGGCCGCCGGCGCCGCCGCCGATCACAAGGCACACCCGAGCGCGCTCCGATCAAACTCATGATCCGCGCGTGCAAACGCGGCGAAACTCGTACCACGGGGGTTTCATGTGATGCCTAGTGAGGGGGCGGGGTCGCCGGTCCGTAACGCCGACGCCGCCCGGGCGGCCGCCGGCGCCGCCGCTCGATCACAAGGCACACCCGAGCGCGCTCCGATCAAACTCATGATCCGCGCGTGCAAACGCGGCGAAACTCGTACCACGGGGGTTTCATGTGATGCCTAGTGAGGGGGCGGGGTCGCCGGGTCCGTAACGCCGACGCCGCCCGGGCGGCCGCCGGCGCCGCCGCCGATCACAAGGCACACCCGAGCGCGCTCCGATCAAACTCATGATCCGCGCGTGCAAACGCGGCGAAACTCGTACCACGGGGGTTTCATGTGATGCCTAGTGAGGGGGCGGGGTCGCCGGTCCGTAACGCCGACGCCGCCCGGGCGGCCGCCGGCGCCGCCGCCCGATCACAAGGCACACCCGAGCGCGCTCCGATCAAACTCATGATCCGCGCGTGCAAACGCGGCGAAACTCGTACCACGGGGGTTTCATGTGATGCCTAGTGAGGGGGCGGGGTCGCCGGTCCGTAACGCCGACGCCGCCCCGGGGCCGCCGGCGCCGCCGCTCGATCACAAGGCACACCCGAGCGCGCTCCGATCAAACTCATGATCCGCGCGCGCAAACGCGGCGAAACTCGGACCACGGGGGTTTCATGTGATGCCTAGTGAGGGGGCGGGGTCGCCGGTCCGTAACGCCGACGCCGCCCGGGGGGCCGCCGGCGCCGCCGCCGATCACAAGGCACACCCGAGCGCGCCCGATCAAACTCATGATCCGCGCGTGCAAACGCGGCGAAACTCGGACCACGGGGGTTTCATGTGATGCCTAGTGAGGGGGCGGGGTCGCCGGTCCGTAACGCCGACGCCGCCCGGGCGGCCGCCGGCGCCGCCGCCCGATCACAAGGCACACCCGAGCGCGAATGACCTTGTCATAGAACTCGTTCCATTTTAACCCTCCCGTTTTGGTGCCCTTTGTCCTCCATTCCGAGGCAAGTTTCTCATCCCCGCCGTCGGCGATGCGGGGACGGCCACGCGTCGGGCATGGCTGCAGCCCGCAGCGCGCGAGGGATGCTAGGCTGGGCGCGCGCTGCAGCGGTCCAGCGCAGCGCGCCAGCCAGCCAGCGAGGCAGGGGCCTGGCGCCGCTGGGCAGGCCGCGCGCCTGCCAGCCAGACATGCTGGCTGGCTGGCTGGGCAGGCCGCGCGCCTGCCAGCCAGCCAGACATGCTGGCTGGCTGGCTGGGCAGGCCAGGCGCGCCTGCCAGCCAGCCAGCCAGACGGGGCGCCTGGCACCGCTTGCCGCGGCTGACCAGCCAGGCAGCGCGCCAGCCAGGCAGCCACGCAGCGGGCGGGGCGCCCGGCGCCGCTGCCCCGCCAGGCAGCGCGCCCGCCACGCAGCGGGCCAGGCAGCCCCAGCCCGGACAGCCCCGCAGCGGGCCAGCCGGCGCCCGGCCGCGGTCCGACGGCGCGGATCGCCGCCGCTCGGCCCGCCCGCCCCGCCCTCCCTCCCTCCCTCCTCCTTCTTCTTCTTCTTCTTAAATTTATATATGGGTGTCGGCGTGCCGAACACGCCGTGATCATCGCCCCCCATCGCCCACCGACGGCGTAGCGAGAGTGCCCATCACCGCCCATGGGGGGTCGCTTGGGCGCCCACCCCCTACTATACCTGCAAAACATCCACCCCCAGGCAGCCCCGGGGGTACAAAGGGTCTCTGAGACCCCCTTTTCTTGAGAGGGGGCGCCTAACCTTATTTCGCGAAACTAGTGGTTTTCCAGGGACCCCGATCCCGGCCAGGACCCGCAGCCCCACTCGATCACACAAGGCACACCCCACTCCGATCAAACTCCCATTCCACTCGTGCGAATTCGCTGAAACTTCACCCGTAGGGGTTTTTTATGATGACAAATCCATCTACGATGGTCCCGCCGCCGGATTCCGCCGCCGCCGGACCGCCCCCGCCGGTGGTGGGCCATTTCCTCCGATCAAACTTTCGTTCCAAGGCCCCAAAATAGTTGAGAACTCGCCATCGGGTGCCTATTTTGATGATACATGCATCTGCGATCATCCCGCAAGGAAATTCAAAGGTCGCCCGGGCGGCGCCCCGCGCCGCCGCCGATCACAAGGCAC
>CACTHL010000312.1:57500-67500 GCA_902712375.1 Dioscorea dumetorum | reverse complement strand
GCCCACCCGGATGGCCGGCAGCGCGCGCGCGGGCAAGCCCGCGCCGGGGCTAGCCGTGCGGGCTGGCCGAGCGCGCGGTCACGCCGGCCATGGCCGAGCGGGACGCGCGCGCACGCCCGCACGCCGGCACCCACCGGAGCGTCGCCCGGCCGGCAATCGCCGGAGCACCGCCGGCGGTCGCCCCGCCCGGGTCCGGCACAAGGCAGGCGGCAGCGGCGGCCGGTGGCCGGAGCCCGGCCGCCTCCGGCGGCGGTGCCGGTGGCCGGTGGCCGGAGTCCGGCCGCCGGCGGAGGTGCCGGTCACCGGTGGCCGGAGTCCGGCCGGCGGCCGGCGGCGGCGGGCGGTGGCCGGAGTCCCGCCGGCGGCCGGCGGCGGCGGGCGCGGTGGCCGGAGTCCGCCGGGCGGCCGGCGGCGGCGGGCGGTGGCCGGAGTCCGCCGGGCGGCCGGCGGCGGCGGGCGGTGGCCGGAGTCCGCCGGGCGGCCGGCGGCGGCGGGCGGTGGCCGGAGTCCGCCGGGCGGCCGGCGGCGGCGGGCGGTGGCCGGTGGCCGGTGGCCGTCCCGCCCCTGCCGGCGGCGGTGGCCGGTGGCCGCCGGTCAGCCCGGCCAGGCCGCGGCCGGGCGGTGGCCGGATCCACCCGCCCAGCCCGGCGGCGGGTGGTGGCGCGCGGCTGATCCATGCCCCGCCGCGCCTGCCCGGTACCCGCCCAGCCCACCCGCGCGCGCACCGGCCGCGCGCGGGCGTGGGCGCCCATGGGGCGAGGGAACACCCTCCCCCCCTAATATACCTGCAAAACATCCACCCCCAGGCAACCCCGGGGGTACAAAGGGTCTCTGAGACCCCCCTTTTCCTCGGCCGGACACTGTGCGCGCTGGCCCAGCGCGTGGCCGGAGCTGCGCGGGCTGGCGCCGCACGGGCACACTCCACTCCGATCAAACTTTAATTCTACTCGTGCGAATTCGCTGAAACTTCACCCCTGGGGGTTTTTTATGATGACAAATCCATCTACGATGGTCCCGCCACCAGATTCCGCCGCCGCCGGAGCACCACCGCCGGCGGTGGCCCATTTCCTCCGATCAAAACTTCTTTCCGAGGCCCCAAAATAGTTGAGAACTCACCATTGGGGTCCTATTTTGATGATACATGCATCTGCAATCATCCCGCGAGGAGATTCAAAGGTCGCCCGGGCGGCCGCCGGCGCCGCCGCTCGATCACAAGGCACACCCGAGCGCGCTCCGATCAAACTCATGATCCGCGCGTGCAAACGCGGCGAAACTCGTACCACGGGGGTTTCATGTGATGCCTAGTGAGGGGGCGGGGTCGCCGGTCCGTAACGCCGACGCCGCCCGGGCGGCCGCCGGCGCCGCCGCCGATCACAAGGCACACCCGAGCGCGCTCCGATCAAACTCATGATCCGCGCGTGCAAACGCGGCGAAACTCGGACCACGGGGGTTTCATGTGATGCCTAGTGAGGGGGCGGGGTCGCCGGTCCGTAACGCCGACGCCGCCCGGGCGGCCGCCGCGCGCCGCCGCCGATCACAAGGCACACCCGAGCGCCGCTACGATCAAACTCATGATCCGCGCGTGCAAACGCGGCGAAACTCGTACCACGGGGGTTTCATGTGATGCCTAGTGAGGGGGCGGGGTCGCCGGTCCGTAACGCCGACGCCGCCCGGGCGGCCGCCGGCGCCGCCGCCGATCACAAGGCACACCCGAGCGCGCTCCGATCAAACTCATGATCCGCGCGTGCAAACGCGGCGAAACTCGTACCACGGGGGTTTCATGTGATGCCTAGTGAGGGGGCGGGGTCGCCGGTCCGTAACGCCGACGCCGCCCGGGCGGCCGCCGGCGCGCCGCCGCCGATCACAAGGCACACCCGAGCGCGCTCCGATCAAACTCATGATCCGCGCGTGCAAACGCGGCGAAACTCGGACCACGGGGGTTTCATGTGATGCCTAGTGAGGGGGCGGGGTCGCCGGTCCGTAACGCCGACGCCGCCCGGGCGGCCGCCGGCGCCGCCGCCGATCACAAGGCACACCCGAGCGCGCTACGATCAAACTCATGATCCGCGCGTGCAAACGCGGCGAAACTCGTACCACGGGGGTTTCATGTGATGCCTAGTGAGGGGGCGGGGTCGCCGGTCCGTAACGCCGACGCCGCCCGGGCGGCCGCCGGGCGCCGCCGCCGATCACAAGGCACACCCGAGCGCGCTACGATCAAACTCATGATCCGCGCGTGCAAACGCGGCGAAACTCGTACCACGGGGGTTTCATGTGATGCCTAGTGAGGGGGCGGGGTCGCCGGTCCGTAACGCCGACGCCGCCCGGGCGGCCGCCGGCGCCGCCGCCGATCACAAGGCACACCCGAGCGCGCTCCGATCAAACTCATGATCCGCGCGTGCAAACGCGGCGAAACTCGGACCACGGGGGTTTCATGTGATGCCTAGTGAGGGGGCGGGGTCGCCGGTCCGTAACGCCGACGCCGCCCGGGCGGCCGCCGGCGCCGCCGCCGATCACAAGGCACACCCGAGCGCGCTCCGATCAAACTCATGATCCGCGCGTGCAAACGCGGCGAAACTCGTACCACGGGGGTTTCATGTGATGCCTAGTGAGGGGGCGGGGTCGCCGGTCCGTAACGCCGACGCCGCCCGGGCGGCCGCCGGCGCCGCCGCCGATCACAAGGCACACCCGAGCGCGCTCCGATCAAACTCATGATCCGCGCGTGCAAACGCGGCGAAACTCGTACCACGGGGGTTTCATGTGATGCCTAGTGAGGGGGCGGGGTCGCCGGTCCGTAACGCCGACGCCGCCCGGGCGGCCGCCGGCGCCGCCGCCGATCACAAGGCACACCCGAGCGCGCTCCGATCAAACTCATGATCCGCGCGTGCAAACGCGGCGAAACTCGTACCACGGGGGTTTCATGTGATGCCTAGTGAGGGGGCGGGGTCGCCGGTCCGTAACGCCGACGCCGCCCGGGCGGCCGCCGGCGCCGCCGCCGATCACAAGGCACACCCGAGCGCGCTCCGATCAAACTCATGATCCGCGCGTGCAAACGCGGCGAAACTCGGAACCACGGGGGTTTCATGTGATGCCTAGTGAGGGGGCGGGGTCGCCGGTCCGTAACGCCGACGCCGCCCGGGCGGCCGCCGGCGCCGCCGCCGATCACAAGGCACACCCGAGCGCGCTCCGATCAAACTCATGATCCGCGCGTGCAAACGCGGCGAAACTCGGACCACGGGGGTTTCATGTGATGCCTAGTGAGGGGGCGGGGTCGCCGGTCCGTAACGCCGACGCCGCCCGGGCGGCCGCCGGCGCCGCCGCCGATCACAAGGCACACCCGAGCGCGCTCCGATCAAACTCATGATCCGCGCGTGCAAACGCGGCGAAACTCGGACCACGGGGGTTTCATGTGATGCCTAGTGAGGGGGCGGGGTCGCCGGTCCGTAACGCCGACGCCGCCCGGGCGGCCGCCGGCGCCGCCGCCGATCACAAGGCACACCCGAGCGCGCTCCGATCAAACTCATGATCCGCGCGTGCAAACGCGGCGAAACTCGGACCACGGGGGTTTCATGTGATGCCTAGTGAGGGGGCGGGGTCGCCGGTCCGTAACGCCGACGCCGCCCGGGCGGCCGCCGGCGCCGCCGCCGATCACAAGGCACACCCGAGCGCGCTCCGATCAAACTCATGATCCGCGCGTGCAAACGCGGCGAAACTCGTACCACGGGGGTTTCATGTGATGCCTAGTGAGGGGGCGGGGTCGCCGGTCCGTAACGCCGACGCCGCCCGGGCGGCCGCCGGCGCGCCGCTCGATCACAAGGCACACCCGAGCGCGCTCCGATCAAACTCATGATCCGCGCGTGCAAACGCGGCGAAACTCGTACCACGGGGGTTTCATGTGATGCCTAGTGAGGGGGCGGGGTCGCCGGTCCGTAACGCCGACGCCGCCCGGGCGGCCGCCGGCGCCGCCGCCGATCACAAGGCACACCCGAGCGCGCTCCGATCAAACTCATGATCCGCGCGTGCAAACGCGGCGAAACTCGTACCACGGGGGTTTCATGTGATGCCTAGTGAGGGGGCGGGGTCGCCGGTCCGTAACGCCGACGCCGCCCGGGCGGCCGCCGGCGCCGCCGCCGATCACAAGGCACACCCGAGCGCGCTCCGATCAAACTCATGATCCGCGCGTGCAAACGCGGCGAAACTCGTACCACGGGGGTTTCATGTGATGCCTAGTGAGGGGGCGGGGTCGCCGGTCCGTAACGCCGACGCCGCCCGGGCGGCCGCCGGCGCCGCCGCCGATCACAAGGCACACCCGAGCGCGCTCCGATCAAACTCATGATCCGCGCGTGCAAACGCGGCGAAACTCGTACCACGGGGGTTTCATGTGATGCCTAGTGAGGGGGCGGGGTCGCCGGTCCGTAACGCCGACGCCGCCCGGGCGGCCGCCGGGCGCCGCCGCTCGATCACAAGGCACACCCGAGCGCGCTCCGATCAAACTCATGATCCGCGCGTGCAAACGCGGCGAAACTCGTACCACGGGGGTTTCATGTGATGCCTAGTGAGGGGGCGGGGTCGCCGGTCCGTAACGCCGACGCCGCCCGGGCGGCCGCCGGCGCCGCCGCCGATCACAAGGCACACCCGAGCGCGCTCCGATCAAACTCATGATCCGCGCGTGCAAACGCGGCGAAACTCGTACCACGGGGGTTTCATGTGATGCCTAGTGAGGGGGCGGGGTCGCCGGTCCGTAACGCCGACGCCGCCCGGGCGGCCGCCGGCGCCGCCGCCGATCACAAGGCACACCCGAGCGCGCTCCGATCAAACTCATGATCCGCGCGTGCAAACGCGGCGAAACTCGTACCACGGGGGTTTCATGTGATGCCTAGTGAGGGGGCGGGGTCGCCGGTCCGTAACGCCGACGTCGCCCGGGCGGCCGCCGGCGCCGCCGCCGATCACAAGGCACACCCGAGCGCGCTCCGATCAAACTCATGATCCGCGCGTGCAAACGCGGCGAAACTCGTACCACGGGGGTTTCATGTGATGCCTAGTGAGGGGGCGGGGTCGCCGGTCCGTAACGCCGACGCCGCCCGGGCGGCCGCCGGCGCCGCCGCCGATCACAAGGCACACCCGAGCGCGCTCCGATCAAACTCATGATCCGCGCGTGCAAACGCGGCGAAACTCGGACCACGGGGGTTTCATGTGATGCCTAGTGAGGGGGCGGGGTCGCCGGTCCGTAACGCCGACGCCGCCCGGGCGGCCGCCGGCGCCGCCGCCGATCACAAGGCACACCCGAGCGCGCTACGATCAAACTCATGATCCGCGCGTGCAAACGCGGCGAAACTCGTACCACGGGGGTTTCATGTGATGCCTAGTGAGGGGGCGGGGTCGCCGGTCCGTAACGCCGACGTCGCCCGGGCGGCCGCCGGCGCCGCCGCCGATCACAAGGCACACCCGAGCGCGCTACGATCAAACTCATGATCCGCGCGTGCAAACGCGGCGAAACTCGTACCACGGGGGTTTCATGTGATGCCTAGTGAGGGGGCGGGGTCGCCGGTCCGTAACGCCGACGCCGCCCGGGCGGCCGCCGGCGCCGCCGCCGATCACAAGGCACACCCGAGCGCGCTCCGATCAAACTCATGATCCGCGCGTGCAAACGCGGCGAAACTCGGACCACGGGGGTTTCATGTGATGCCTAGTGAGGGGGCGGGGTCGCCGGTCCGTAACGCCGACGCCGCCCGGGCGGCCGCCGGCGCCGCCGCCCGATCACAAGGCACACCCGAGCGCGCTCCGATCAAACTCATGATCCGCGCGTGCAAACGCGGCGAAACTCGTACCACGGGGGTTTCATGTGATGCCTAGTGAGGGGGCGGGGTCGCCGGTCCGTAACGCCGACGCCGCCCGGGCGGCCGCCGGCGCCGCCGCCGATCACAAGGCACACCCGAGCGCGCTCCGATCAAACTCATGATCCGCGCGTGCAAACGCGGCGAAACTCGTACCACGGGGGTTTCATGTGATGCCTAGTGAGGGGGCGGGGTCGCCGGTCCGTAACGCCGACGCCGCCCGGGCGGCCGCCGGCGCCGCCGCCGATCACAAGGCACACCCGAGCGCGCTCCGATCAAACTCATGATCCGCGCGTGCAAACGCGGCGAAACTCGTACCACGGGGGTTTCATGTGATGCCTAGTGAGGGGGCGGGGTCGCCGGTCCGTAACGCCGACGCCGCCCGGGGGGGGGGGGCGCGGCGGGCTCGATCACAAGGCACACCCGAGCGCGCTCCGATCAAACTCATGATCCGCGCGTGCAAACGCGGCGAAACTCGTACCACGGGGGTTTCATGTGATGCCTAGTGAGGGGGCGGGGTCGCCGGTCCGTAACGCCGACGCCGCCCGGGCGGCCGCCGGCGCCGCCGCCGATCACAAGGCACACCCGAGCGCGCTCCGATCAAACTCATGATCCGCGCGTGCAAACGCGGCGAAACTCGTACCACGGGGGTTTCATGTGATGCCTAGTGAGGGGGCGGGGTCGCCGGTCCGTAACGCCGACGTCGCCCGGGCGGCCGCCGCGCGCCGCCGCTCGATCACAAGGCACACCCGAGCGCGCTCCGATCAAACTCATGATCCGCGCGTGCAAACGCGGCGAAACTCGTACCACGGGGGTTTCATGTGATGCCTAGTGAGGGGGCGGGGTCGCCGGTCCGTAACGCCGACGCCGCCCGGGCGGCCGCCGGCGCCGCCGCCGATCACAAGGCACACCCGAGCGCGCTACGATCAAACTCATGATCCGCGCGTGCAAACGCGGCGAAACTCGTACCACGGGGGTTTCATGTGATGCCTAGTGAGGGGGCGGGGTCGCCGGTCCGTAACGCCGACGCCGCCCGGGCGGCCGCCGGCGCCGCCGCCGATCACAAGGCACACCCGAGCGCGCTCCGATCAAACTCATGATCCGCGCGTGCAAACGCGGCGAAACTCGGACCACGGGGGTTTCATGTGATGCCTAGTGAGCGGGCGGGGTCGCCGGTCCGTAACGCCGACGCCGCCCGGGCGGCCGGCGCGCGCCGCTCGATCACAAGGCACACCCGAGCGCGCTCCGATCAAACTCATGATCCGCGCGTGCAAACGCGGCGAAACTCGTACCACGGGGGTTTCATGTGATGCCTAGTGAGGGGGCGGGGTCGCCGGTCCGTAACGCCGACGCCGCCCGGGCGACCGTCGGCGCCGCCGCTCGATCACAAGGCACACCCGAGCGCGAATGACCTTGTCATAGAACTCGTTCCATTTTAACCCTCCCGTTTTGGTGCCCTTTGTCCTCCATTCCGAGGCAAGTTTTCTCATCCCTCGCCGTCGGCGATGCGGGGACGGCCACGCGTCGGGCATGGCTGCGCCCGCAGCGCGCGAGGGATGCTAGGCTGGGCGCGCGCTGCAGCGGTCCAGCGCAGCGCGCCAGCCAGCCAGCGAGGCAGGGGCCTGGCGCCGCTGGGCAGGCCGCGCGCCTGCCAGCCAGACATGCTGGCTGGCTGGCTGGGCAGGCCGCGCGCCTGCCAGCCAGCCAGACATGCTGGCTGGCTGGCTGGGCAGGCCGCGCGCCTGCCAGCCAGCCAGCCAGACGGGGCGCCTGGCACCGCTTGCCGCGGCTGACCAGCCAGGCAGCGCCAGCCAGGCAGCCAGCAGCCACGCAGCGGGCGGGGCGCCCGGCGCCGCTGCCCCGCCAGGCAGCGCGCCCGCCACGCAGCGGGCCAGGCAGCCCCAGCCCGGACAGCCCCGCAGCGGGCCAGCCGGCGCCCGCCGCGGTCCGACGGCGCGGATCGCCGCCGCTCGGCCCGCCCGCCCCGCCCCTCCCTCCCTCCCTCCTCCTTCTTCTTCTTCTTCTTAAATTTATATATGGGTGTCGGCGTGCCGAACACGCCGTGATCATCGCCCCCCATCGCCCACCGACGGCGTAGCGAGAGTGCCCATCACCGCCCATGGGGGGCCGCTTGGGCGCCCACCCCCTACTATACCTGCAAAACATCCACCCCCAGGCAGCCCCGGGGGTACAAAGGGTCTCTGAGACCCCCTTTTCTTGAGAGGGGGCGCCTAACCTTATTTCGCGAAACTAGTGGTTTTCCAGGGACCCCGATCCCGGCCAGGACCCGCAGCCCCACTCGATCACACAAGGCACACCCCACTCCGATCAAACTCCCATTCCACTCGTGCGAATTCGCTGAAACTTCACCCGTAGGGGTTTTTTATGATGACAAATCCATCTACGATGGTCCCGCCGCCGGATTCCGCCGCCGCCGGACCGCCCCCGCCGGTGGTGGGCCATTTCCTCCGATCAAACTTTCGTTCCAAGGCCCCAAAATAGTTGAGAACTCGCCATCGGGTGCCTATTTTGATGATACATGCATCTGCGATCATCCCGCAAGGAAATTCAAAGGTCGCCCGGGCGGCGCCCGGCGCCGCCGCCGATCACAAGGCACACATGATCGCCCTCCGATCAAACTCACGATCCGCGCGTGCGAACGCGGCGAAACTCCGCCCACGGGGGTTTCATGTGATGCCTAGTGAGCGGGCGTTGTCGCCGTTGAGTTTCGCCGACGCCGCCCGTGGGGCCCCCGCGCCGCCGCCCGATCACAAGGCGCACCCGAGCGCGCTCCGATCGAACTCATGATCCGCGCGTGCGAACGCGGCGAAACTCGGACCACGGGGGTTTCATGTGATGCCTAGTGAGGGGGCGGGGTCGCCGGGCGGAACGCCGACGCCGCCCCGGCGGCGCCCGGCGCCGCCGCTCGATCACAAGGCACACATGATCGCGCTCCGATCAAACTCACGATCCGCGCGTGCGAACGCGGCGAAACTCCGCCCACGGGGGGTTTCATGTGATGCCTAGTGAGCGGGCGTTGTCGCCGTTGAGTTTCGCCGACGCCGCCCGTGGGGCCCCCGGCGCCGCCGCCCGAGCGCGCTCCGATCAAACTCATGATCCGCGCGTGCGAACGCGGCGAAACTCGGACCACGGGGGTTTCATGTGATGCCTAGTGAGGGGGCGGGGTCGCCGGGCCGGAACGCCGACGCCGCCCGGGCGGCGCCGCGCCGCGCCGCTCGATCACAAGGCACACATGATCGCGCTCCGATCAAACTCACGATCCGCGCTTGCGAACGCGGCGAAACTCCGCCCACGGGGGTTTCATGGGATTCCTAGTGAGCGGGCGTTGTCGCCGTTGAGTTTCGCCGACGCCGGCCGGGCGGCCCCCGGCGCCGCCGCTCGATCACACTAGGCACACCCGAGCGCGCTCCGTTCAAACTCATGATCCGCGCGTGCAAACGCGGCGAAACTCGGACCACGGGGGTTTCATGTGATGCCTAGTGAGGGGGCGGGGTCGCCGGGCCGGAACACCGACGCCGCCCGGGCGGCGCCCGGCGCCGCCGCCGATCACAAGGCACACATGATCGCGCTCCGATCAAACTCATGATCCGCGCGTGCGAACGCGGCGAAACTCCGCCCACGGGGGTTTCATGTGATGCCTAGTGAGGGGGCGGGGTCGCCGGTCCGTAACGCCGACGTCGCCCGGGCGGCCCCCGGCGCCGCCGCCGATCACAAGGCACACATGATCGCGCTCCGATCGAACTCACGATCCGCGCGTGCGAACGCGGCGAAACTCCGCCCACGGGGGTTTCATGTGATGCCTAGTGAGGGGGCGGGGTCGCCGGTCCGTAACGCCGGCGTCGCCCGGCCGGCCCCCGGCGCCGCCGCTCGATCACACTAGGCACACCCGAGCGCGCTCCGATCAACCTCATGATCCGCGCGTGCAAACGCGGCGAAACTCAGCCCGCGTGGGTTTCATGTGATGCCGAGTGAGGGGGCGTTGTCGCCGTTGGGTTTCGCGGACGCCGCCCGGGGGCCCCGGCGCCGCCGCTCGATCACAGGGCACACCCGAGCTCGCTCCGATCAAACTCTTCATCCGCGCGTGCGAACGCGGCGAAACTCCGCGACGCGGCGGCGGTTCTATGTGACGCCTAGTGAGGCGGCGGGCT
>CACTHL010000312.1:45000-50000 GCA_902712375.1 Dioscorea dumetorum | reverse complement strand
AGACGGGCGTCGGGGGCCGGCCGCCGCCGCCGCTAATGCAGCAGCGCCGCCCGGCCTCCCGACGCGTTCCGGGTCGCCCACCGGCGGCGACCCGGACGTGCCGCGGCAGTGCGCGCCGTGTCCTGATCGACAGGGGCGGGCCGCGCGCCCGCCACCGTCACCAGCCACCGAAACCGACCGCCCGCCAAGACGGCCAGACATACGCGCCTAGGTAAACGGAGCCACAGAGCCCTCAAGGAGCGGGCCGGGACGATCCGCGATGGCCTTGCGGTACGCAGCGGTGCAAGGAACCGAGGGGACACACCGGAGCTCCGCCGCGTGCGGTGGAGAGCCGTTGGGCACCCGCCCACGACGAGGGCGGGTTAGCGCGGAGCCACCTCCAGGTGGTCGGCGGGGAGCGGGGCACGACGCGCACGACCCGGCACACCGGGCGGCCGGAGGGCGGGCGGCGCCGCCGAGGGAGCGGCGGAGCAACCCGCCCTCCGGCCGAGCTCCGGGTGGCCCACCGGCAGCCACCCGGACGTGCCATGGCCGTGCGCGCCATGTCCCGGGCGAGGGCGCGCCGCGCGCCCGCCCCCCGCACCTTGCACCAAACAACTCCCCACCCCCTAATATACCTGCAAAACATCCTCCCCCAGGCAACCCCGGGGGTACAAAGGGTCTCTGAGACCCCCTTTTTTTTCAAGGGGGCTCTTAACCTTATTTCGCGAAACTAGTGCTTTTCCGGGGACCAAAATCCCCGCAGAGGCCACACCACGCGCGCGGAGGACGAGCGGCCCGCCCGGCCACGAACCAACGCGGGCGCCGAGGCGCAACGGCCGCGCCCGCGGCGCATGGGCGCGCGGAATCACCGTCGGCCCCTCCGCGCGGGCAAGCCCAGGACGACCGCGGCAACCAGTGGTGCCGCGCGCCCTCGGCACCGCGCGACGCCCCCCGGGCATGGCCGGCAGTGCTCGCGCGCCACGGCACAGCCTGAGGCCCACCCGGATGGCCGGCAGCGCGCGCGCGGGCAAGCCCGCGCCGGGGCTAGCCGTGCGGGCTGGCCGAGCGCGCGGTCACGCCGGCCATGGCCGAGCGGGACGCGCGCGCACGCCCGCACGCCGGCACCCACCGGAGCGTCGCCCGGCCGGCAATCGCCGGAGCACCGCCGGCGGTCGCCCCGCCCGGGTCCGGCACAAGGCAGGCGGCAGCGGCGGCCGGTGGCCGGAGCCCGGCCGGCCTCCGGCGGCGGTGCCGGTGGCCGGTGGCCGGAGTCCGGCCGCCGGCGGAGGTGCCGGTCACCGGTGGCCGGAGTCCGGCCGGCGGCCGGCGGCGGCGGGCGGTGGGCCGGAGTCCCGCCGGCGGCCGGCGGCGGCGGGCGGTGGCCGGAGTCCGCCGGCGGCCGGCGGCGGCGGGCGGTGGCCGGAGTCCGCCGGCGGCCGGCGGCGGCGGGCGGTGGCCGGAGTCCGCCGGCGGCCGGCGGCGGCGGGCGGTGGCCGGAGTCCGCCGGCGGCCGGCGGCGGCGGGCGGTGGCCGGTGGCCGGTGGCCGTCCCGCCCCTGCCGGCGGCGGTGGCCGGTGGCCGCCGGTCAGCCCGGCCAGGCCGCGGCCGGGCGGTGGCCGGATCCACCCGCCCAGCCCGGCGGCGGGTGGTGGCGCGCGGCTGATCCATGCCCCGCCGCGCCTGCCCGGTACCCGCCCAGCCCACCCGCGCGCGCACCGGCCGCGCGCGGGCGTGGGCGCCCATGGGGCGAGGGAACACCCTCCCCCCTAATATACCTGCAAAACATCCACCCCCAGGCAACCCCGGGGGTACAAAGGGTCTCTGAGACCCCCCTTTTCCTCGGCCGGACACTGTGCGCGCTGGCCCAGCGCGTGGCCGGGCGCTGCGCGGGCTGGCGCCGCACGGGCACACTCCACTCCGATCAAACTTTAATTCTACTCGTGCGAATTCGCTGAAACTTCACCCCTGGGGGTTTTTTATGATGACAAATCCATCTACGATGGTCCCGCCACCAGATTCCGCCGCCGCCGGAGCACCACCGCCGGCGGTGGCCCATTTCCTCCGATCAAAACTTCTTTCCGAGGCCCCAAAATAGTTGAGAACTCACCATTGGGGTCCTATTTTGATGATACATGCATCTGCAATCATCCCGCGAGGAGATTCAAAGGTCGCCCGGGCGGCCGCCGGCGCCGCCGCTCGATCACAAGGCACACCCGAGCGCGCTCCGATCAAACTCATGATCCGCGCGTGCAAACGCGGCGAAACTCGTACCACGGGGGTTTCATGTGATGCCTAGTGAGGGGCGGGGTCGCCGGTCCGTAACGCCGACGTCGCCCGGGCGGCCGCCGGCGCCGCCGCTCGATCACAAGGCACACCCGAGCGCGCTCCGATCAAACTCATGATCCGCGCGTGCAAACGCGGCGAAACTCGGACCACGGGGGTTTCATGTGATGCCTAGTGAGGGGGCGGGGTCGCCGGTCCGTAACGCCGACGTCGCCCGGGCGGCCGCCGGCGCGCCGCCGCCGATCACAAGGCACACCCGAGCGCGCTACGATCAAACTCATGATCCGCGCGTGCAAACGCGGCGAAACTCGTACCACGGGGGTTTCATGTGATGCCTAGTGAGGGGGCGGGGTCGCCGGTCCGTAACGCCGACGTCGCCCGGGCGGCCGCCGGCGCCGCCGCTCGATCACAAGGCACACCCGAGCGCGCTCCGATCAAACTCATGATCCGCGCGTGCAAACGCGGCGAAACTCGTACCACGGGGGTTTCATGTGATGCCTAGTGAGGGGGCGGGGTCGCCGGTCCGTAACGCCGACGTCGCCCGGGCGGCCGCCGGCGCCGCCGCTCGATCACAAGGCACACCCGAGCGCGCTCCGATCAAACTCATGATCCGCGCGTGCAAACGCGGCGAAACTCGGACCACGGGGGTTTCATGTGATGCCTAGTGAGGGGGCGGGGTCGCCGGTCCGTAACGCCGACGTCGCCCGGGCGGCCGCCGGCGCCGCCGCTCGATCACAAGGCACACCCGAGCGCGCTACGATCAAACTCATGATCCGCGCGTGCAAACGCGGCGAAACTCGTACCACGGGGGTTTCATGTGATGCCTAGTGAGGGGGCGGGGTCGCCGGTCCGTAACGCCGACGTCGCCCGGGCGGCCGCCGGCGCCGCCGCCGTCGATCACAAGGCACACCCGAGCGCGCCACGATCAAACTCATGATCCGCGCGTGCAAACGCGGCGAAACTCGTACCACGGGGGTTTCATGTGATGCCTAGTGAGGGGGCGGGGTCGCCGGTCCGTAACGCCGACGTCGCCCGGGCGGCCGCCGGCGCCGCCGCTCGATCACAAGGCACACCCGAGCGCGCTCCGATCAAACTCATGATCCGCGCGTGCAAACGCGGCGAAACTCGGACCACGGGGGTTTCATGTGATGCCTAGTGAGGGGGCGGGGTCGCCGGTCCGTAACGCCGACGTCGCCCGGGCGGCCGCCGGCGCCGCCGCTCGATCACAAGGCACACCCGAGCGCGCTCCGATCAAACTCATGATCCGCGCGTGCAAACGCGGCGAAACTCGTACCACGGGGGTTTCATGTGATGCCTAGTGAGGGGGCGGGGTCGCCGGTCCGTAACGCCGACGTCGCCCGGGCGGCCGCCGGGCGCCGCCGCTCGATCACAAGGCACACCCGAGCGCGCTCCGATCAAACTCATGATCCGCGCGTGCAAACGCGGCGAAACTCGTACCACGGGGGTTTCATGTGATGCCTAGTGAGGGGGCGGGGTCGCCGGTCCGTAACGCCGACGTCGCCCGGGCGGCCGCCGGCGCCGCCGCTCGATCACAAGGCACACCCGAGCGCGCTCCGATCAAACTCATGATCCGCGCGTGCAAACGCGGCGAAACTCGTACCACGGGGGTTTCATGTGATGCCTAGTGAGGGGGGGGGTCGCCGGTCCGTAACGCCGACGTCGCCCGGGCGGCCGCCGGCGCCGCCGCTCGATCACAAGGCACACCCGAGCGCGCTCCGATCAAACTCATGATCCGCGCGTGCAAACGCGGCGAAACTCGTACCACGGGGGTTTCATGTGATGCCTAGTGAGGGGGCGGGGTCGCCGGTCCGTAACGCCGACGTCGCCCGGGCGGCCGCCGGCGCCGCCGCTCGATCACAAGGCACACCCGAGCGCGCTACGATCAAACTCATGATCCGCGCGTGCAAACGCGGCGAAACTCGTACCACGGGGGTTTCATGTGATGCCTAGTGAGGGGGCGGGGTCGCCGGTCCGTAACGCCGACGTCGCCCGGGCGGCCGCCGGCGCCGCCGCTCGATCACAAGGCACACCCGAGCGCGCTCCGATCAAACTCATGATCCGCGCGTGCAAACGCGGCGAAACTCGGACCACGGGGGTTTCATGTGATGCCTAGTGAGGGGGCGGGGTCGCCGGTCCGTAACGCCGACGTCGCCCGGGCGGCCGCCGGCGCCGCCGCTCGATCACAAGGCACACCCGAGCGCGCTCCGATCAAACTCATGATCCGCGCGTGCAAACGCGGCGAAACTCGTACCACGGGGGTTTCATGTGATGCCTAGTGAGGGGGGGGGGTCGCCGGTCCGTAACGCCGACGTCGCCCGGGCGGCCGCCGGCGCCGCCGCTCGATCACAAGGCACACCCGAGCGCGAATGACCTTGTCATAGAACTCGTTCCATTTTAACCCTCCCGTTTTGGTGCCCTTTGTCCTCCATTCCGAGGCAAGTTTTCTCATCCCTCGCCGTCGGCGATGCGGGGACGGCCACGCGTCGGGCATGGCTGCGCCCGCAGCGCGCGAGGGATGCTAGGCTGGGCGCGCGCTGCAGCGGTCCAGCGCAGCGCGCCAGCCAGCCAGCGAGGCAGGGGCCTGGCGCCGCTGGGCAGGCCGCGCGCCTGCCAGCCAGACATGCTGGCTGGCTGGCTGGGCAGGCCGCGCGCCTGCCAGCCAGCCAGACATGCTGGCTGGCTGGCTGGGCAGGCCGCGCGCCTGCCAGCCAGCC
>CACTHL010000312.1:22500-35000 GCA_902712375.1 Dioscorea dumetorum | reverse complement strand
CCGGCGGCGACCCGGACGTGCCGCGGCAGTGCGCGCCGTGTCCTGATCGACAGGGGCGGGCCGCGCGCCCGCCACCGTCACCAGCCACCGAAACCGACCGCCCGCCAAGACGGCCAGACATACGCGCCTAGGTAAACGGAGCCACAGAGCCCTCAAGGAGCGGGCCGGGACGATCCGCGATGGCCTTGCGGTACGCAGCGGTGCAAGGAACCGAGGGGACACACCGGAGCTCCGCCGCGTGCGGTGGAGAGCCGTTGGGCACCCGCCCACGACGAGGGCGGGTTAGCGCGGAGCCACCTCCAGGTGGTCGGCGGGGAGCGGGGCACGACGCGCACGACCCGGCACACCGGGCGGCCGGAGGGCGGGCGGCGCCGCCGAGGGAGCGGCGGAGCAACCCGCCCTCCGGCCGAGCTCCGGGTGGCCCACCGGCAGCCACCCGGACGTGCCATGGCCGTGCGCGCCATGTCCCGGGCGAGGGGGCGCGCCGCGCGCCCGCCCCCCGCACCTTGCACCAAACAACTCCCCACCCCCTAATATACCTGCAAAACATCCTCCCCCAGGCAACCCCGGGGGTACAAAGGGTCTCTGAGACCCCCCTTTTTTTTCAAGGGGGCTCTTAACCTTATTTCGCGAAACTAGTGCTTTTCCGGGGACCAAAATCCCCGCAGAGGCCACACCACGCGCGCGGAGGACGAGCGGCCCGCCCGGCCACGAACCAACGCGGGCGCCGAGGCGCAACGGCCGCGCCCGCGGCGCATGGGCGCGCGGAATCACCGTCGGCCCCTCCGCGCGGGCAAGCCCAGGACGACCGCGGCAACCAGTGGTGCCGCGCGCCCTCGGCACCGCGCGACGCCCCCCCGGGCATGGCCGGCAGTGCTCGCGCGCCACGGCACAGCCTGAGGCCCACCCGGATGGCCGGCAGCGCGCGCGCGGGCAAGCCCGCGCCGGGGCTAGCCGTGCGGGCTGGCCGAGCGCGCGGTCACGCCGGCCATGGCCGAGCGGGACGCGCGCGCACGCCCGCACGCCGGCACCCACCGGAGCGTCGCCCGGCCGGCAATCGCCGGAGCACCGCCGGCGGTCGCCCCGCCCGGGTCCGGCACAAGGCAGGCGGCAGCGGCGGCCGGTGGCCGGAGCCCGGCCGGCCTCCGGCGGCGGTGCCGGTGGCCGGTGGCCGGAGTCCGGCCGCCGGCGGAGGTGCCGGTCACCGGTGGCCGGAGTCCGGCCGGCGGCCGGCGGCGGCGGGCGGTGGCCGGAGTCCCGCCGGCGGCCGGCGGCGGCGGGCGGTGGCCGGAGTCCGCCGGCGGCCGGCGGCGGCGGGCGGTGGCCGGAGTCCGCCGGCGGCCGGCGGCGGCGGGCGGTGGCCGGAGTCCGCCGGCGGCCGGCGGCGGCGGGCGGTGGCCGGAGTCCGCCGGCGGCCGGCGGCGGCGGGCGGTGGCCGGTGGCCGGTGGCCGTCCCGCCCCTGCCGGCGGCGGTGGCCGGTGGCCGCCGGTCAGCCCGGCCAGGCCGCGGCCGGGCGGTGGCCGGATCCACCCGCCCAGCCCGGCGGCGGGTGGTGGCGCGCGGCTGATCCATGCCCCGCCGCGCCTGCCCGGTACCCGCCCAGCCCACCCGCGCGCGCACCGGCCGCGCGCGGGCGTGGGCGCCCATGGGGCGAGGGAACACCCTCCCCCCCTAATATACCTGCAAAACATCCACCCCCAGGCAACCCCGGGGGGTACAAAGGGTCTCTGAGACCCCCCTTTTCCTCGGCCGGACACTGTGCGCGCTGGCCCAGCGCGTGGCCGGGCGCTGCGCGGGCTGGCGCCGCACGGGCACACTCCACTCCGATCAAACTTTAATTCTACTCGTGCGAATTCGCTGAAACTTCACCCCTGGGGGTTTTTTATGATGACAAATCCATCTACGATGGTCCCGCCACCAGATTCCGCCGCCGCCGGAGCACCACCGCCGGCGGTGGCCCATTTCCTCCGATCAAAACTTCTTTCCGAGGCCCCAAAATAGTTGAGAACTCACCATTGGGGTCCTATTTTGATGATACATGCATCTGCAATCATCCCGCGAGGAGATTCAAAGGTCGCCCGGGCGGCCGCCGGCGCCGCCGCTCGATCACAAGGCACACCCGAGCGCGCTCCGATCAAACTCATGATCCGCGCGTGCAAACGCGGCGAAACTCGTACCACGGGGGTTTCATGTGATGCCTAGTGAGGGGGCGGGGTCGCCGGTCCGTAACGCCGACGTCGCCCGGGCGGCCGCCGGCGCCGCTCGATCACAAGGCACACCCGAGCGCGCTCCGATCAAACTCATGATCCGCGCGTGCAAACGCGGCGAAACTCGGACCACGGGGGTTTCATGTGATGCCTAGTGAGGGGGCGGGGTCGCCGGTCCGTAACGCCGACGTCCGCCCGGGCGGCCGCCGGCGCCGCCGCTCGATCACAAGGCACACCCGAGCGCGCTACGATCAAACTCATGATCCGCGCGTGCAAACGCGGCGAAACTCGTACCACGGGGGTTTCATGTGATGCCTAGTGAGGGGGCGGGGTCGCCGGTCCGTAACGCCGACGTCGCCCGGGCGGCCGCCGGCGCGCGCCGCTCGATCACAAGGCACACCCGAGCGCGCTCCGATCAAACTCATGATCCGCGCGTGCAAACGCGGCGAAACTCGTACCACGGGGGTTTCATGTGATGCCTAGTGAGGGGGCGGGGTCGCCGGTCCGTAACGCCGACGTCGCCCGGGCGGCCGCCGGCGCCGCCGCTCGATCACAAGGCACACCCGAGCGCGCTCCGATCAAACTCATGATCCGCGCGTGCAAACGCGGCGAAACTCGGACCACGGGGGTTTCATGTGATGCCTAGTGAGGGGGCGGGGTCGCCGGTCCGTAACGCCGACGTCGCCCGGGCGGCCGCCGGCGCCGCCGCTCGATCACAAGGCACACCCGAGCGCGCTACGATCAAACTCATGATCCGCGCGTGCAAACGCGGCGAAACTCGTACCACGGGGGTTTCATGTGATGCCTAGTGAGGGGGCGGGGTCGCCGGTCCGTAACGCCGACGTCGCCCGGGCGGCCGCCGGCGCCGCCGCTCGATCACAAGGCACACCCGAGCGCGCTACGATCAAACTCATGATCCGCGCGTGCAAACGCGGCGAAACTCGTACCACGGGGGTTTCATGTGATGCCTAGTGAGGGGGCGGGGTCGCCGGTCCGTAACGCCGACGTCGCCCGGGCGGCGGCCGGCGCCGCCGCTCGATCACAAGGCACACCCGAGCGCGCTCCGATCAAACTCATGATCCGCGCGTGCAAACGCGGCGAAACTCGGACCACGGGGGTTTCATGTGATGCCTAGTGAGGGGGCGGGGTCGCCGGTCCGTAACGCCGACGTCGCCCGGGCGGCCGCCGGCGCCGCCGCTCGATCACAAGGCACACCCGAGCGCGCTCCGATCAAACTCATGATCCGCGCGTGCAAACGCGGCGAAACTCGTCCACGGGGTTTCATGTGATGCCTGCGATCACAAGCACCGAGCCCCGATCAAACTCATGATCCGCGCGTGCAAACGCGGCGAAACTCGACCACGGGGTTTCATGTGATGCCTAGTGAGGGGGCGGGGTCGCCGGTCCGTAACGCCGACGTCGCCCGGGCGGCCGCCGGCGCCGCCGCTCGATCACAAGGCACACCCGAGCGCGCTCCGATCAAACTCATGATCCGCGCGTGCAAACGCGGCGAAACTCGTACCACGGGGGTTTCATGTGATGCCTAGTGAGGGGGCGGGGTCGCCGGTCCGTAACGCCGACGTCGCCCGGGCGGCCGCCGGCGCCGCCGCTCGATCACAAGGCACACCCGAGCGCGCTCCGATCAAACTCATGATCCGCGCGTGCAAACGCGGCGAAACTCGGACCACGGGGGTTTCATGTGATGCCTAGTGAGGGGGCGGGGTCGCCGGTCCGTAACGCCCGACGTCGCCCGGGCGGCCGCCCGGCGCCGCCGCTCGATCACAAGGCACACCCGAGCGCGCTCCGATCAAACTCATGATCCGCGCGTGCAAACGCGGCGAAACTCGGACCACGGGGGTTTCATGTGATGCCTAGTGAGGGGGCGGGGTCGCCGGTCCGTAACGCCCGACGTCGCCCGGGCGGCCGCCGGCGCCGCCGCTCGATCACAAGGCACACCCGAGCGCGCTCCGATCAAACTCATGATCCGCGCGTGCAAACGCGGCGAAACTCGGACCACGGGGGTTTCATGTGATGCCTAGTGAGGGGGCGGGGTCGCCGGTCCGTAACGCCGACGTCGCCCGGGCGGCCGCCGGCGCCGCCGCTCGATCACAAGGCACACCCGAGCGCGCTCCGATCAAACTCATGATCCGCGCGTGCAAACGCGGCGAAACTCGGACCACGGGGTTTCATGTGATGCCTAGTGAGGGGCGGGGTCGCCGGTCCGTAACGCCGACGCCGCCCGGCCGCCGCTCGATCACAAGGCACACCCGAGCGCGCTCCGATCAAACTCATGATCCGCGCGTGCAAACGCGGCGAAACTCGTACCACGGGGGTTTCATGTGATGCCTAGTGAGGGGGCGGGGTCGCCGGTCCGTAACGCCGACGTCGCCCGGGCGGCCGCCGGCGCCGCCGCTCGATCACAAGGCACACCCGAGCGCGCTCCGATCAAACTCATGATCCGCGCGTGCAAACGCGGCGAAACTCGTACCACGGGGGTTTCATGTGATGCCTAGTGAGGGGGCGGGGTCGCCGGTCCGTAACGCCGACGTCGCCCGGGCGGCCGCCGGCGCCGCCGCTCGATCACAAGGCACACCCGAGCGCGCTCCGATCAAACTCATGATCCGCGCGTGCAAACGCGGCGAAACTCGTACCACGGGGGTTTCATGTGATGCCTAGTGAGGGGGCGGGGTCGCCGGTCCGTAACGCCGACGTCGCCCGGGCGGCCGCCGGCGCCGCCGCTCGATCACAAGGCACACCCGAGCGCGCTCCGATCAAACTCATGATCCGCGCGTGCAAACGCGGCGAAACTCGTACCACGGGGGTTTCATGTGATGCCTAGTGAGGGGGCGGGGTCGCCGGTCCGTAACGCCGACGCCGGCCGCGCGGCGCCGCGCCGCTCGATCACAAGGCACACCCGAGCGCGCTCCGATCAAACTCATGATCCGCGCGTGCAAACGCGGCGAAACTCGTACCACGGGGGTTTCATGTGATGCCTAGTGAGGGGGCGGGGTCGCCGGTCCGTAACGCCGACGTCGCCCGGGCGGCCGCCGGCGCCGCCGCTCGATCACAAGGCACACCCGAGCGCGCTCCGATCAAACTCATGATCCGCGCGTGCAAACGCGGCGAAACTCGTACCACGGGGGTTTCATGTGATGCCTAGTGAAGGGGCGGGGTCGCCGGTCCGTAACGCCGACGTCGCCCGGGCGGCCGCCGGCGCCGCCGCTCGATCACAAGGCACACCCGAGCGCGCTCCGATCAAACTCATGATCCGCGCGTGCAAACGCGGCGAAACTCGTACCACGGGGGTTTCATGTGATGCCTAGTGAGGGGGCGGGGTCGCCGGTCCGTAACGCCGACGTCGCCCGGGCGGCCGCCGGCGCCGCCGCTCGATCACAAGGCACACCCGAGCGCGCTCCGATCAAACTCATGATCCGCGCGTGCAAACGCGGCGAAACTCGTACCACGGGGGTTTCATGTGATGCCTAGTGAGGGGGCGGGGTCGCCGGTCCGTAACGCCGACGTCGCCCGGGCGGCCGCCGGCGCCGCCGCTCGATCACAAGGCACACCCGAGCGCGCTCCGATCAAACTCATGATCCGCGCGTGCAAACGCGGCGAAACTCGTACCACGGGGGTTTCATGTGATGCCTAGTGAGGGGGCGGGGTCGCCGGTCCGTAACGCCGACGTCGCCCGGGCGGCCGCCGGCGCCGCCGCTCGATCACAAGGCACACCCGAGCGCGCTCCGATCAAACTCATGATCCGCGCGTGCAAACGCGGCGAAACTCGTACCACGGGGGTTTCATGTGATGCCTAGTGAGGGGGCGGGGTCGCCGGTCCGTAACGCCGACGTCGCCCGGGCGGCCGCCGGCGCCGCCGCTCGATCACAAGGCAACGCGCTACGATCATCAAACGGCAAACGACCACGGGGTTTATGATGCCTAGTAGGGGGTCGCCGGCCGTAAGCGCGACACTCCGATCAAACTCATGATCCGCGCGTGCAAACGCGGCGAAACTCGTACCACGGGGGTTTCATGTGATGCCTAGTGAGGGGGCGGGGTCGCCGGTCCGTAACGCCGACGTCGCCCGGGCGGCCGCCGGCGCCGCCGCTCGATCACAAGGCACACCCGAGCGCGCTCCGATCAAACTCATGATCCGCGCGTGCAAACGCGGCGAAACTCGTACCACGGGGGTTTCATGTGATGCCTAGTGAGGGGGCGGGGTCGCCGGTCCGTAACGCCGACGTCGCCCGGGCGCGCCGCCGCGCCGCCGATCACAAAGGCACACCCGAGCGCGCTCCGATCAAACTCATGATCCGCGCGTGCAAACGCGGCGAAACTCGTACCACGGGGGTTTCATGTGATGCCTAGTGAGGGGGCGGGGTCGCCGGTCCGTAACGCCGACGTCGCCCGGGCGGCCGCCGGCGCCGCCGCTCGATCACAAGGCACACCCGAGCGCGCTCCGATCAAACTCATGATCCGCGCGTGCAAACGCGGCGAAACTCGTACCACGGGGGTTTCATGTGATGCCTAGTGAGGGGGCGGGGTCGCCGGTCCGTAACGCCGACGTCGCCCGGGCGGCCGCCGGCGCCGCCGCTCGATCACAAGGCACACCCGAGCGCGCTCCGATCAAACTCATGATCCGCGCGTGCAAACGCGGCGAAACTCGTACCACGGGGGTTTCATGTGATGCCTAGTGAGGGGGCGGGGTCGCCGGTCCGTAACGCCGACGTCGCCCGGGCGGCCGCCGCGGCCGCCGCTCGATCACAAGGCACACCCGAGCGCGCTCCGATCAAACTCATGATCCGCGCGTGCAAACGCGGCGAAACTCGGACCACGGGGGTTTCATGTGATGCCTAGTGAGGGGGCGGGGTCGCCGGTCCGTAACGCCGACGTCGCCCGGGCGGCCGCCGGCGCCGCCGCTCGATCACAAGGCACACCCGAGCGCGCTCCGATCAAACTCATGATCCGCGCGTGCAAACGCGGCGAAACTCGGACCACGGGGGTTTCATGTGATGCCTAGTGAGGGGCGGGGTCGCGGGCCGGCTGTCGCCCCCCGGCGCCCGGCGCCCGCGCGCCCCCCCCCCCCTAAAAAGGCACACCCGAGGGCGCTCCGATCAAACTCATGATCCGCGCGTGCAAACGCGGCGAAACTCGGACCACGGGGGTTTCATGTGATGCCTAGTGAGGGGGCGGGGTCGCCGGTCCGTAACGCCGACGTCGCCCGGGCGGCCGCCGGCGCCGCCGCTCGATCACAAGGCACACCCGAGCGCGCTCCGATCAAACTCATGATCCGCGCGTGCAAACGCGGCGAAACTCGGACCACGGGGGTTTCATGTGATGCCTAGTGAGGGGGCGGGGTCGCCGGTCCGTAACGCCGACGTCGCCCGGGCGGCCGCCGGCGCCGCCGCTCGATCACAAGGCACACCCGAGCGCGCTCCGATCAAACTCATGATCCGCGCGTGCAAACGCGGCGAAACTCGTACCACGGGGGTTTCATGTGATGCCTAGTGAGGGGGCGGGGTCGCCGGTCCGTAACGCCGACGTCGCCCGGGCGGCCGCCGGCGCCGCCGCTCGATCACAAGGCACACCCGAGCGCGCTCCGATCAAACTCATGATCCGCGCGTGCAAACGCGGCGAAACTCGTACCACGGGGGTTTCATGTGATGCCTAGTGAGGGGGCGGGGTCGCCGGTCCGTAACGCCGACGTCGCCCGGGCGGCCGCCGGCGCCGCCGCTCGATCACAAGGCACACCCGAGCGCGCTCCGATCAAACTCATGATCCGCGCGTGCAAACGCGGCGAAACTCGTACCACGGGGGTTTCATGTGATGCCTAGTGAGGGGGCGGGGTCGCCGGTCCGTAACGCCCGACGTCGCCCGGGGGGCGGCGGCGCCGCCGCTCGATCACAAGGCACACCCGAGCGCGCTCCGATCAAACTCATGATCCGCGCGTGCAAACGCGGCGAAACTCGTACCACGGGGGTTTCATGTGATGCCTAGTGAGGGGGCGGGGTCGCCGGTCCGTAACGCCGACGTCGCCCGGGCGGCCGCCGGCGCCGCCGCTCGATCACAAGGCACACCCGAGCGCGCTCCGATCAAACTCATGATCCGCGCGTGCAAACGCGGCGAAACTCGTACCACGGGGGTTTCATGTGATGCCTAGTGAGGGGGGGGGTCGCCGGTCCGTAACGCCGACGTCGCCCGGGCGGCCGCCGGCGCCGCCGCTCGATCACAAGGCACACCCGAGCGCGCTCCGATCAAACTCATGATCCGCGCGTGCAAACGCGGCGAAACTCGGACCACGGGGGTTTCATGTGATGCCTAGTGAGGGGGCGGGGTCGCCGGTCCGTAACGCCCGGCCGCCGCCCGGGGGGCCGCCGGCGCCGCCGCTCGATCACAAGGCACACCCGAGCGCGCTCCGATCAAACTCATGATCCGCGCGTGCAAACGCGGCGAAACTCGGACCACGGGGGTTTCATGTGATGCCTAGTGAGGGGGCGGGGTCGCCGGTCCGTAACGCCGACGTCGCCCGGGCGGCGCGCCGGCGCCGCTCGATCACAAGGCACACCCGAGCGCGCTCCGATCAAACTCATGATCCGCGCGTGCAAACGCGGCGAAACTCGGACCACGGGGGTTTCATGTGATGCCTAGTGAGGGGGCGGGGTCGCCGGTCCGTAACGCCGACGGTCGCCCGGGCGGCGCCCCCGGCGCGCCGCTCGATCACAAGGCACACCCGAGCGCGCTCCGATCAAACTCATGATCCGCGCGTGCAAACGCGGCGAAACTCAGACCACGGGGGTTTCATGTGATGCCTAGTGAGGGGGCGGGGTCGCCGGTCCGTAACGCCGACGTCGCCCGGGCGGCCGCCGGCGCCGCCGCTCGATCACAAGGCACACCCGAGCGCGCTCCGATCAAACTCATGATCCGCGCGTGCAAACGCGGCGAAACTCGTACCACGGGGGTTTCATGTGATGCCTAGTGAGGGGGCGGGGTCGCCGGTCCGTAACGCCCGACGTCGCCCGGGCGGCCGCCGGGCGCCGCTCGATCACAAGGCACACCCGAGCGCGCTCCGATCAAACTCATGATCCGCGCGTGCAAACGCGGCGAAACTCGTACCACGGGGGTTTCATGTGATGCCTAGTGAGGGGGCGGGGTCGCCGGTCCGTAACGCCGACGGTCGCCCGGGCGGCCGCCGGCGCCGCCGCTCGATCACAAGGCACACCCGAGCGCGCTCCGATCAAACTCATGATCCGCGCGTGCAAACGCGGCGAAACTCGTACCACGGGGGTTTCATGTGATGCCTAGTGAGGGGGCGGGGTCGCCGGTCCGTAACGCCGACGTCGCCCGGGCGGCCGCCGGCGCCGCCGCTCGATCACAAGGCACACCCGAGCGCGCTCCGATCAAACTCATGATCCGCGCGTGCAAACGCGGCGAAACTCGTACCACGGGGGTTTCATGTGATGCCTAGTGAGGGGGCGGGGTCGCCGGTCCGTAACGCCGACGTCGCCCGGGCGGCCGCCGGCGCCGCCGCTCGATCACAAGGCACACCCGAGCGCGCTACGATCAAACTCATGATCCGCGCGTGCAAACGCGGCGAAACTCGTACCACGGGGGTTTCATGTGATGCCTAGTGAGGGGGCGGGGTCGCCGGTCCGTAACGCCGACGTCGCTCGGGCGGCCGCCGGCGCCGCCGCTCGATCACAAGGCACACCCGAGCGCGCTCCGATCAAACTCATGATCCGCGCGTGCAAACGCGGCGAAACTCGTACCACGGGGGTTTCATGTGATGCCTAGTGAGGGGGCGGGGTCGCCGGTCCGTAACGCCGACGTCGCCCGGGCGGCCGCCGGCGCCGCCGCTCGATCACAAGGCACACCCGAGCGCGCTCCGATCAAACTCATGATCCGCGCGTGCAAACGCGGCGAAACTCGTACCACGGGGGTTTCATGTGATGCCTAGTGAGGGGGCGGGGTCGCCGGTCCGTAACGCCGACGTCGCCCGGGCGGCCGCCGGCGCCGCCGCTCGATCACAAGGCACACCCGAGCGCGCTCCGATCAAACTCATGATCCGCGCGTGCAAACGCGGCGAAACTCGTACCACGGGGGTTTCATGTGATGCCTAGTGAGGGGGCGGGGTCGCCGGTCCGTAACGCCGACGTCGCCCGGGCGGCCGCCGGCGCCGCCGCTCGATCACAAGGCACACCCGAGCGCGCTCCGATCAAACTCATGATCCGCGCGTGCAAACGCGGCGAAACTCGTACCACGGGGGTTTCATGTGATGCCTAGTGAGGGGGCGGGGTCGCCGGTCCGTAACGCCGTCGCGCCGGGCGGCCGCCGGCGCCGCCGCTCGATCACAAGGCACACCCGAGCGCGCTACGATCAAACTCATGATCCGCGCGTGCAAACGCGGCGAAACTCGTACCACGGGGGTTTCATGTGATGCCTAGTGAGGGGGCGGGGTCGCCGGTCCGTAACGCCGACGTCGCTCCGGCGGCCGCCGGCCGCCGCTCGATCACAAGGCACACCCGAGCGCGCTCCGATCAAACTCATGATCCGCGCGTGCAAACGCGGCGAAACTCGGACCACGGGGGTTTCATGTGATGCCTAGTGAGCGGGGCGGGGTCGCCGGTCCGTAACGCCGACGTCGCCCGGGCGGCCGCCGGCGCCGCCGCTCGATCACAAGGCACACCCGAGCGCGCTCCGATCAAACTCATGATCCGCGCGTGCAAACGCGGCGAAACTCGTACCACGGGGGTTTCATGTGATGCCTAGTGAGGGGGCGGGGTCGCCGGTCCGTAACGCCGACGTCGCCCGGGCGGCCGCCGGGGCGGCCGCTCGATCACAAGGCACACCCGAGCGCGAATGACCTTGTCATAGAACTCGTTCCATTTTAACCCTCCCGTTTTGGTGCCCTTTGTCCTCCATTCCGAGGCAAGTTTTCTCATCCCTCGCCGTCGGCGATGCGGGGACGGCCACGCGTCGGGCATGGCTGCGCCCGCAGCGCGCGAGGGATGCTAGGCTGGGCGCGCGCTGCAGCGGTCCAGCGCAGCGCGCCAGCCAGCCAGCGAGGCAGGGGCCTGGCGCCGCTGGGCAGGCCGCGCGCCTGCCAGCCAGACATGCTGGCTGGCTGGCTGGGCAGGCCGCGCGCCTGCCAGCCAGCCAGACATGCTGGCTGGCTGGCTGGGCAGGCCGCGCGCCTGCCAGCCAGCCAGCCAGACGGGGCGCCTGGCACCGCTTGCCGCGGCTGACCAGCCAGGCAGCGCGCCAGCCAGGCAGCCACGCAGCGGGCGGGGCGCCCGGCGCCGCTGCCCCGCCAGGCAGCGCGCCCGCCACGCAGCGGGCCAGGCAGCCCCAGCCCGGACAGCCCCGCAGCGGGCCAGCCGGCGCCCGCCGCGGTCCGACGGCGCGGATCGCCGCCGCTCGGCCCGCCCGCCCCGCCCTCCCTCCCTCCCTCCTCCTTCTTCTTCTTCTTCTTAAATTTATATATGGGTGTCGGCGTGCCGAACACGCCGTGATCATCGCCCCCATCGCCCACCGACGGCGTAGCGAGAGTGCCCATCACCGCCCATGGGGGGGGTCGCTTGGGCGCCCACCCCCTACTATACCTGCAAAACATCCACCCCCAGGCAGCCCCGGGGGTACAAAGGGTCTCTGAGACCCCCTTTTCTTGAGAGGGGGCGCCTAACCTTATTTCGCGAAACTAGTGGTTTTCCAGGGACCCCGATCCCGGCCAGGACCCGCAGCCCCACTCGATCACACAAGGCACACCCCACTCCGATCAAACTCCCATTCCACTCGTGCGAATTCGCTGAAACTTCACCCGTAGGGGTTTTTTATGATGACAAATCCATCTACGATGGTCCCGCCGCCGGATTCCGCCGCCGCCGGACCGCCCCCGCCGGTGGTGGGCCATTTCCTCCGATCAAACTTTCGTTCCAAGGCCCCAAAATAGTTGAGAACTCGCCATCGGGTGCCTATTTTGATGATACATGCATCTGCGATCATCCCGCAAGGAAATTCAAAGGTCGCCCGGGCGGCGCCCGCGCCGCCGCTCGATCACAAGGCACACATGATCGCCCTCCGATCAAACTCACGATCCGCGCGTGCGAACGCGGCGAAACTCCGCCCACGGGGGTTTCATGTGATGCCTAGTGAGCGGGCGTTGTCGCCGTTGAGTTTCGCCGACGTCGCCCGTGGGGCCCCGGCGCCGCCGCCCGATCACAAGGCGCACCCGAGCGCGCTCCGATCGAACTCATGATCCGCGCGTGCGAACGCGGCGAAACTCGGACCACGGGGGTTTC
>CACTHL010000312.1:10000-12500 GCA_902712375.1 Dioscorea dumetorum | reverse complement strand
CGGCACAAGGCAGGCGGCAGCGGCGGCCGGTGGCCGGAGCCCGGCCGGCCTCCGGCGGCGGTGCCGGTGGCCGGTGGCCGGAGTCCGGCCGCCGGCGGAGGTGCCGGTCACCGGTGGCCGGAGTCCGGCCGGCGGCCGGCGGCGGCGGGCGGTGGCCGGAGTCCCGCCGGCGGCCGGCGGCGGCGGGCGGTGGCCGGAGTCCGCCGGCGGCCGGCGGCGGCGGGCGGTGGCCGGAGTCCGCCGGCGGCCGGCGGCGGCGGGCGGTGGCCGGAGTCCGCCGGCGGCCGGCGGCGGCGGGCGGTGGCCGGAGTCCGCCGGCGGCCGGCGGCGGCGGGCGGTGGCCGGTGGCCGGTGGCCGTCCCGCCCCTGCCGGCGGCGGTGGCCGGTGGCCGCCGGTCAGCCCGGCCAGGCCGCGGCCGGGCGGTGGCCGGATCCACCCGCCCAGCCCGGCGGCGGGTGGTGGCGCGCGGCTGATCCATGCCCCGCCGCGCCTGCCCGGTACCCGCCCAGCCCACCCGCGCGCGCACCGGCCGCGCGCGGGCGTGGGCGCCCATGGGGCGAGGGAACACCCTCCCCCCTAATATACCTGCAAAACATCCACCCCCAGGCAACCCCGGGGGTACAAAGGGTCTCTGAGACCCCCCTTTTTCCTCGGCCGGACACTGTGCGCGCTGGCCCAGCGCGTGGCCGGGCGCTGCGCGGGCTGGCGCCGCACGGGCACACTCCACTCCGATCAAACTTTAATTCTACTCGTGCGAATTCGCTGAAACTTCACCCCTGGGGGTTTTTTATGATGACAAATCCATCTACGATGGTCCCGCCACCAGATTCCGCCGCCGCCGGAGCACCACCGCCGGCGGTGGCCCATTTCCCTCCGATCAAAACTTCTTTCCGAGGCCCCAAAATAGTTGAGAACTCACCATTGGGGTCCTATTTTGATGATACATGCATCTGCAATCATCCCGCGAGGAGATTCAAAGGTCGCCCGGGCGGCCGCCGGCGCCGCCGCTCGATCACAAGGCACACCCGAGCGCGCTCCGATCAAACTCATGATCCGCGCGTGCAAACGCGGCGAAACTCGTACCACGGGGGTTTCATGTGATGCCTAGTGAGGGGGCGGGGTCGCCGGTCCGTAACGCCGACGTCGCCCGGGCGGCCGCCGGCGCCGCCGCTCGATCACAAGGCACACCCGAGCGCGCTCCGATCAAACTCATGATCCGCGCGTGCAAACGCGGCGAAACTCGGACCACGGGGGTTTCATGTGATGCCTAGTGAGGGGGCGGGGTCGCCGGTCCGTAACGCCCGACGTCGCCCGGGCGGCCGCCGGCGCCGCCGCTCGATCACAAGGCACACCCGAGCGCGCTACGATCAAACTCATGATCCGCGCGTGCAAACGCGGCGAAACTCGTACCACGGGGGTTTCATGTGATGCCTAGTGAGGGGGCGGGGTCGCCGGTCCGTAACGCCGACGTCGCCCGGGCGGCCGCCGGGCGCCGCCGCTCGATCACAAGGCACACCCGAGCGCGCTCCGATCAAACTCATGATCCGCGCGTGCAAACGCGGCGAAACTCGTACCACGGGGGTTTCATGTGATGCCTAGTGAGGGGGCGGGGTCGCCGGTCCGTAACGCCCGACGTCGCCCGGGCGGCCGCCGGCGCCGCCGCTCGATCACAAGGCACACCCGAGCGCGCTCCGATCAAACTCATGATCCGCGCGTGCAAACGCGGCGAAACTCGGACCACGGGGGTTTCATGTGATGCCTAGTGAGGGGGCGGGGTCGCCGGTCCGTAACGCCCGACGTCGCCCGGGCGGCCGCCGGCGCCGCCGCTCGATCACAAGGCACACCCGAGCGCGCTACGATCAAACTCATGATCCGCGCGTGCAAACGCGGCGAAACTCGTACCACGGGGGTTTCATGTGATGCCTAGTGAGGGGGCGGGGTCGCCGGTCCGTAACGCCCGACGTCGCCCGGGCGGCCGCCGGCGCCGCCGCTCGATCACAAGGCACACCCGAGCGCGCTACGATCAAACTCATGATCCGCGCGTGCAAACGCGGCGAAACTCGTACCACGGGGGTTTCATGTGATGCCTAGTGAGGGGGCGGGGTCGCCGGTCCGTAACGCCGACGTCGCTCGGGCGGCCGCCGGCGCCGCCGCTCGATCACAAGGCACACCCGAGCGCGCTCCGATCAAACTCATGATCCGCGCGTGCAAACGCGGCGAAACTCGGACCACGGGGGTTTCATGTGATGCCTAGTGAGGGGGCGGGGTCGCCGGTCCGTAACGCCGACGTCGCCCGGGCGGCCGCCGGCGCCGCCGCTCGATCACAAGGCACACCCGAGCGCGCTCCGATCAAACTCATGATCCGCGCGTGCAAACGCGGCGAAACTCGTACCACGGGGTTTCATGTGATGCCTAGTGAGGGGGCGGGGTCGCCGGTCCGTAACGCCCGACGTCGCCCGGGCGGCCGCCGGCGCCGCCGCTCGATCACAAGGCACACCC
>CACTHL010000311.1:242500-245342 GCA_902712375.1 Dioscorea dumetorum | reverse complement strand
CACGCGCGGATCATGAGTTTGATCGAGCGCGCTCGGGTGTGCCTTGTGATCGAGCGGCGGCGCCGGGCGGCCGCCCGGGCGACGCCGGGCGTTACGGACCGGCGACCCCGCCCCTCACTAGGCATCACATGAAACCCCCGTGGTACGAGTTTCGCCGCGTTTGCACGCGCGGATCATGAGTTTGATCGGAGCGCCTCGGGTGTGCCTTGTGATCGAGCGGCGGCGCCGGGCGCCGCCGGGGCGACGTCGGGCGTTACGGACCGGCGACCCCGCCCCTCACTAGGCATCACATGAAACCCCGTGGTACGAGTTTCGCCGTTTGCACGCGCGGATCATGAGTTTGATCGAGCGCGCCGGGTGTGCCTTGTGATCGAGCGGCGGCCGGGCGGCCGCCCGGGCGACGCCGGCGTTACGGACCGGCGACCCCGCCCTCACTAGGGCATCACATGAAACCCCCGTGGTACGAGTTTCGCCGCGTTTGCACGCGCGGATCATGAGTTTGATCGGAGCGCGCTCGGGTGTGCCTTGTGATCGAGCGGCGGCGCCGGCGGCCGCCCGGGCGACGTCGGGCGTTACGGACCGGCGACCCCGCCCCTCACTAGGCATCACATGAAACCCCGTGGTCCGAGTTTCGCCGCGTTTGCACGCGCGGATCATGAGTTTGATCGGAGCGCGCCCGGGTGTGCCTTGTGATCGAGCGGCGGCGCCGGCGGCCGCCCGGGCGACGCCGGGCGCACGGACCGGCGACCCCGCCCCTCACTAGGCATCACATGAAACCCCGTGGTACGAGTTTCGCCGTTTGCACGCGCGGATCATGAGTTTGATCGGAGCGCGCCCGGGTGTGCCTTGTGATCGAGCGGCGGCGCCGGCGGCCGCCCGGGCGACGCCGGGCGTTACGGACCGGCGACCCCGCCCCTCACTAGGCATCACATGAAACCCCCGTGGTCCGAGTTTCGCCGCGTTTGCACGCGCGGATCATGAGTTTGATCGGAGCGCGCTCGGGTGTGCCTTGTGATCGAGCGGCGGCGCCGGCGGCCGCCCGGGCGACGCCGGGCGTTACGGACCGGCGACCCCGCCCCCTCACTAGGCATCACATGAAACCCCGTGGTCCGAGTTTCGCCGCGTTTGCACGCGCGGATCATGAGTTTGATCGGAGCGCGCCGGGTGTGCCTTGTGATCGAGCGGCGGCGCCGGCGGCCGCCCGGGCGACGTCGGGCGTTACGGACCGGCGACCCCGCCCCCTCACTAGGCATCACATGAAACCCCGTGGTACGAGTTTCGCCGCGTTTGCACGCGCGGATCATGAGTTTGATCGAGCGCGCCGGGTGTGCCTTGTGATCGAGCGGCGGCGCCGGCGGCCGCCCGGGCGACGCCGGGCGTTACGGACCGGCGACCCCGCCCCTCACTAGGCATCACATGAAACCCCCGTGGTACGAGTTTCGCCGCGCTTGCACGCGCGGATCATGAGTTTGATCGGAGCGCGCTCGGGTGTGCCTTGTGATCGAGCGGCGGCGCCGGGGGCCGCCCGGGCGACGCCGGGCGTTACGGACCGGCGACCCCGCCCTCACTAGGCATCACATGAAACCCCGTGGTCCGAGTTTCGCCGCGTTTGCACGCGCGGATCATGAGTTTGATCGGAGCGCGCCGGGTGTGCCTTGTGATCGAGCGGCGGCGCCGGCGGCCGCCCGGGCGACGCCGGGCGTTACGGACCGGCGACCCCGCCCCCTCACTAGGCATCACATGAAACCCCGTGGTACGAGTTTCGCCGCGTTTGCACGCGCGGATCATGAGTTTGATCGGAGCGCGCTCGGGTGTGCCTTGTGATCGAGCGGCGGCGCCGGCGGCCGCCCGGGCGACCTTTGAATCTCCTCGCGGGATGATTGCAGATGCATGTATCATCAAAATAGGACCCCAATGGTGAGTTCTCAACTATTTTGGGGCCTCGGAAAGAAGTTTTGATCGGAGGAAATGGGCCACCGCCGGCGGTGGTGCCCGGCGGCGGCGGAATCTGGTGGCGGGACCATCGTAGATGGATTTGTCATCATAAAAACCCCCAGGGGTGAAGTTTCAGCGAATTCGCACGAGTAGAATTAAAGTTTGATCGGAGTGGAGTGTGCCCGCGGCGGCGCCAGCCGGCAGCGCCCGGCCACGCGCCGGGCCAGCGCGCACAGTGTCCGGCCGAGGAAAAAGGGGGTCTCAGGAGACCCTTTGTACCCCCGGGGTTGCCTGGGGGTGGATGTTTTGCAGGTATATTAGGGGGGAGGGTGTTCCCTCGCCCCATGGGCGCCCACGCCCGCGCGCGGCCGGTGCGCGCGCGGGTGGGCTGGGCGGGTACCGGGCAGGCGCGGCGGGGCATGGATCAGCCGCGCGCCACCACCCGCCGCCGGGCTGGGCGGGTGGATCCGGCCACCGCCCGGCCGCGGCCCGGCCGGGCTGACCGGCGGCCACCGGCCACCGCCGCCGGCAGGGGCGGGACGGCCACCGGCCACCGGCCACCGCCACCGGCCGGACCGCCACGCCGCCGCCGCGCCGCCGGCGGACTCCGGCCACCGCCCGCCGCCGCCGGCCGCCGGCGGACTCCGGCCACCGCCCGCCGCCGCCGGCCGCCGGCGGGACTCCGGCCACCGCCCGCCGCCGCCGGCCGCCGGCCGGACTCCGGCCACCGGCGACCGGCACCGGCCGGCGGTACCGACCGGCGGCCGACCGGCCACCGGCCACCGGCACCGCCGCCGGAGGCCGGCCGGGCCCGGCCACCGGCCGCCGCCGCCGCCTGCCTTGTGCCGGACCCCGGCGGGGCGACCGCCGGCGGTGCTCCGGCGATTGCCGGCCGGGCGACGCTCCG
>CACTHL010000311.1:222500-232500 GCA_902712375.1 Dioscorea dumetorum | reverse complement strand
GACGGGGCCGGCGAAAACTCAACGGCGACAACGCCCGCTCACTAGGCATCACATGAAACCCCGTGGGCGGAGTTTCGCCGCGCCGCACGCGCGGATCGTGAGTTTGATCGGAGGGCGATCATGTGTGCCTTGTGATCGAGCGGCGCGCGCGCGCGCCCGGGCGACCTTTGAATTTCCTTGCGGGATGATCGCAGATGCATGTATCATCAAAATAGGCACCCGATGGCGAGTTCTCAACTATTTTGGGGCCTTGGAACGAAAGTTTGATCGGAGGAAATGGCCCACCACCGGCGGGGGCGGTCCGGCGGCGGCGGAATCCGGCGGCGGGACCATCGTAGATGGATTTGTCATCATAAAAAACCCCTACGGGTGAAGTTTCAGCGAATTCGCACGAGTGGAATGGGAGTTTGATCGGAGTGGGGTGTGCCTTGTGTGATCGAGTGGGGCTGCGGGTCCTGGCCGGGATCGGGGTCCCCGGAAAACCACTAGTTTCGCGAAATAAGGTTAGGCGCCCCCTCTCAAGAAAAGGGGGGTCTCAGAGACCCTTTGTACCCCCGGGGCTGCCTGGGGGTGGATGTTTTGCAGGTATAGTAGGGGGTGGGCGCCCAAGCGACCCCCCCCATGGGCGGTGATGGGCACTCCGCTACGCCCGTCGGTGGGCGATGGGGGGCGATGATCACGGCGTGTTCGGCACGCCGACACCCATATATAAATTTAAGAAGAAGAAGAAGAAGGAGGAGGGAGGGAGGGCGGGGGCGGGCGGGCCGAGCGGCGGCGATCCGCGCCGCCGGACCGCGGCGGGCGCCGGCTGGCCCGCTGCGGGGCTGTCCGGGCTGGGGCTGCCTGGCCCGCTGCGTGGCTGGCGCGCTGCCGGGCGGGGCAGCGGCGCCGGGCGCCCCGCCCGCTGCGTGGCTGCGTGGCTGCCTGGCTGGCGCGCTGCCTGGCTGGTCAGCCGCGGCAAGCGGTGCCAGGCGCCCCGTCTGGCTGGCTGGCTGGCAGGCGCGCTGCCTGCCCAGCCAGGCAGCCAGCATGTCTGGCTGGCTGGCAGGCGCGCGGCCTGCCCAGCCAGCCAGCCAGCATGTCTGGCTGGCTGGCAGGCGCGCGGCCTGCCCAGCCAGCCAGCCAGCATGTCTGGCTGGCAGGCGCGCGGCCTGCCCAGCGGCGCCAGGCCCCTGCCTCGCTGGCTGGCTGGCGCGCTGCGCTGGACCGCTGCAGCGCGCGCCCAGCCTAGCATCCCTCGCGCGCCGCGGGCGCAGCCATGCCCGACGCGTGGCCGTCCCCGCATCGCCGACGGCGAGGGATGAGAAAACTTGCCTCGGAATGGAGGACAAAGGGCACCAAAACGGGAGGGTTAAAATGGAACGAGTTCTATGACAAGGTCATTCGCGCCGGGTGTGCCTTGTGATCGAGCGGCGGCGCCCGGCGGCCGCCCGGGCGACGCCGGGCGTTACGGACCGGCGACCCCGCCCCTCACTAGGCATCACATGAAACCCCCGTGGTCCGAGTTTCGCCGCGTTTGCACGAGCGCGGATCATGAGTTTGATCGGAGCGCGCCGGGTGTGCCTTGTGATCGAGCGGCGGCGCCGGGCGGCCGCCCGGGCGACGCCGGGCGTTACGGACCGGCGACCCCGCCCCCTCACTAGGCATCACATGAAACCCCCGTGGTCCGAGTTTCGCCGCGTTTGGACGCGCGGATCATGAGTTTGATCGGAGCGCGCTCGGGTGTGCCTTGTGATCGAGCGGCGGCGCCGGCGGCCGCCCGGGCGACGCCGGGCGTTACGGACCGGCGACCCCGCCCCTCACTAGGCATCACATGAAACCCCCGTGGTCCGAGTTTCGCCGCGTTTGGACGCGCGGATCATGAGTTTGATCGGAGCGCGCTCGGGTGTGCCTTGTGATCGAGCGGCGGCGCCGGGCGGCCGCCCGGGCGACGCCGGGCGTTACGGACCGGCGACCCCGCCCCTCACTAGGCATCACATGAAACCCCCGTGGTCCGAGTTTCGCCGCGTTTGCACGCGCGGATCATGAGTTTGATCGGAGCGCGCCGGGTGTGCCTTGTGATCGAGCGGCGGCGCCGGCGGCCGCCCGGGCGACGCCGGGCGTTACGGACCGGCGACCCCGCCCCCTCACTAGGCATCACATGAAACCCCGTGGTACGAGTTTCGCCGCGTTTGCACGCGCGGATCATGAGTTTGATCGGAGCGCGCTCGGGTGTGCCTTGTGATCGAGCGGCGGCGCCGGCGGCCGCCCGGGCGACGCCGGGCGTTACGGACCGGCGACCCCGCCCCTCACTAGGCATCACATGAAACCCCCGTGGTCCGAGTTTCGCCGCGTTTGCACGCGCGGATCATGAGTTTGATCGGAGCGCGCTCGGGTGTGCCTTGTGATCGAGCGGCGGCGCCGGCGGCCGCCCGGGCGACGCCGGGCGTTACGGACCGGCGACCCCGCCCCTCACTAGGCATCACATGAAACCCCGTGGTACGAGTTTCGCCGCGTTTGCACGCGCGGATCATGAGTTTGATCGGAGCGCGCTCGGGTGTGCCTTGTGATCGAGCGGCGGCGCCGGCGGCCGCCCGGGCGACGCCGGGCGTTACGGACCGGCGACCCCGCCCCTCACTAGGCATCACATGAAACCCCGTGGTCCGAGTTTCGCCGCGTTTGGACGCGCGGATCATGAGTTTGATCGGAGCGCGCCGGGGTGTGCCTTGTGATCGAGCGGCGGCGCCGGCGGCCGCCCGGGCGACGCCGGGCGTTACGGACCGGCGACCCCGCCCCTCACTAGGCATCACATGAAACCCCGTGGTCCGAGTTTCGCCGCGTTTGCACGCGCGGATCATGAGTTTGATCGGAGCGCGCTCGGGTGTGCCTTGTGATCGAGCGGCGGCGCCGGCGGCCGCCCGGGCGACGCCGGGCGTTACGGACCGGCGACCCCGCCCCTCACTAGGCATCACATGAAACCCCCGTGGTCCGAGTTTCGCCGCGTTTGGACGCGCGGATCATGAGTTTGATCGGAGCGCGCTCGGGTGTGCCTTGTGATCGAGCGGCGGCGCCGGCGGCCGCCCGGGCGACGTCGGGCGTTACGGACCGGCGACCCCGCCCCTCACTAGGCATCACATGAAACCCCGTGGTACGAGTTTCGCCGCGTTTGGACGCGCGGATCATGAGTTTGATCGGAGCGCGCCCGGGTGTGCCTTGTGATCGAGCGGCGGCGCCGGGCGGCCGCCCGGGCGACGCCGGGCGTTACGGACCGGCGACCCCGCCCCTCACTAGGCATCACATGAAACCCCCGTGGTACGAGTTTCGCCGCGTTTGCACGCGCGGATCATGAGTTTGATCGGAGCGCGCTCGGGTGTGCCTTGTGATCGAGCGGCGGCGCCGGCGGCCGCCCGGGCGACGCCGGGCGTTACGGACCGGCGACCCCGCCCCTCACTAGGCATCACATGAAACCCCGTGGTACGAGTTTCGCCGGGTTTGCACGCGCGGATCATGAGTTTGATCGAGCGCGCTCGGGTGTGCCTTGTGATCGAGCGGCGGCGCCGGCGGCCGCCCGGGCGACGCCGGGCGTTACGGACCGGCGACCCCGCCCCTCACTAGGCATCACATGAAACCCCCGTGGTCCGAGTTTCGCCGCGTTTGCACGCGCGGATCATGAGTTTGATCGGAGCGCGCCCGGGTGTGCCTTGTGATCGAGCGGCGGCGCCGGCGGCCGCCCGGGCGACGCCGGGCGTTACGGACCGGCGACCCCGCCCCTCACTAGGCATCACATGAAACCCCCGTGGTACGAGTTTCGCCGCGTTTGCACGCGCGGATCATGAGTTTGATCGGAGCGCGCTCGGGTGTGCCTTGTGATCGAGCGGCGGCGCCGGCGGCCGCCCGGGCGACGCCGGGCGTTACGGACCGGCGACCCCGCCCCTCACTAGGCATCACATGAAACCCCGTGGTCCGAAGTTTGCCGCGTTTGGACGCGCGGATCATGAGTTTGATCGGAGCGCGCTCGGGTGTGCCTTGTGATCGGGGGGGGGCCGCCGGGCCCCCCCGGGGGCGCCGGCGTTACAGAACGGCGACCCCGCCCCTCACTAGGCATCACATGAAACCCCGTGGTCCGAGTTTCGCCGCGTTTGCACGCGCGGATCATGAGTTTGATCGGAGCGCGCCGGGGTGTGCCTTGTGATCGAGCGGCGGCGCCGGCGGCCGCCCGGGCGACGCCGGGCGTTACGGACCGGCGACCCCGCCCCTCACTAGGCATCACATGAAACCCCGTGGTCCGAGTTTCGCCGCGTTTGGACGCGCGGATCATGAGTTTGATCGGAGCGCGCCGGGTGTGCCTTGTGATCGAGCGGCGGCGCCGGCGGCCGCCCGGGCGACGCCGGGCGTTACGGACCGGCGACCCCGCCCCTCACTAGGCATCACATGAAACCCCGTGGTACGAGTTTCGCCGCGTTTGCACGCGCGGATCATGAGTTTGATCGGAGCGCGCCGGGTGTGCCTTGTGATCGAGCGGCGGCGCCGGCGGCCGCCCGGGCGACGCCGGGCGTTACGGACCGGCGACCCCGCCCCTCACTAGGCATCACATGAAACCCCGTGGTACGAGTTTCGCCGCGTTTGCACGCGCGGATCATGAGTTTGATCGGAGCGCGCTCGGGTGTGCCTTGTGATCGAGCGGCGGCGCCGGCGGCCGCCCGGGCGACGCCGGGCGTTACGGACCGGCGAACCCGCGCCCTCACTAGGCATCACATGAAACCCCCGTGGTACGAGTTTCGCCGCGTTTGCACGCGCGGATCATGAGTTTGATCGGAGCGCGCTCGGGTGTGCCTTGTGATCGAGCGGCGGGCGCGGCGGCCGCCCGGGCGACGCCGGCGCGTTACGGACCGGCGACCCCGCCCCTCACTAGGCATCACATGAAACCCCGTGGTACGAGTTTCGCCGCGTTTGCACGCGCGGATCATGAGTTTGATCGGAGCGCGCCGGGTGTGCCTTGTGATCGAGCGGCGGCGCCGGCGGCCGCCCGGGCGACGCCGGGCGTTACGGACCGGCGACCCCGCCCCTCACTAGGCATCACATGAAACCCCGTGGTCCGAGTTTCGCCGCGTTTGCACGCGCGGATCATGAGTTTGATCGGAGCGCGCTCGGGTGTGCCTTGTGATCGAGCGGCGGCGCCGGCGGCCGCCCGGGCGACGCCGGGCGTTACGGACCGGCGACCCCGCCCCTCACTAGGCATCACATGAAACCCCCGTGGTCCGAGTTTCGCCGCGTTTGCACGCGCGGATCATGAGTTTGATCGGAGCGCGCCCGGGTGTGCCTTGTGATCGAGCGGCGGCGCCGGCGGCCGCCCGGGCGACGCCGGGCGTTACGGACCGGCGACCCCGCCCCTCACTAGGCATCACATGAAACCCCGTGGTACGAAGTTTCGCCGGTTTGCACGCGCGGATCATGAGTTTGATCGGAGCGCGCCCGGGTGTGCCTTGTGATCGAGCGGCGGCGCCGGGCGCCCGGGCGACGCCGGGCGTTACGGACCGGCGACCCCGCCCCTCACTAGGCATCACATGAAACCCCGTGGTACGAGTTTCGCCGCGTTTGCACGCGCGGATCATGAGTTTGATCGGAGCGCGCTCGGGTGTGCCTTGTGATCGAGCGGCGGCGCCGGCGGCCGCCCGGGCGACGCCGGGCGTTACGGACCGGCGACCCCGCCCCTCACTAGGCATCACATGAAACCCCCGTGGTCCGAGTTTCGCCGCGTTTGCACGCGCGGATCATGAGTTTGATCGGAGCGCGCTCGGGTGTGCCTTGTGATCGAGCGGCGGCGCCGGGCGGCCGCCCGGGCGACGCCGGGCGTTACGGACCGGCGACCCCGCCCCCACTAGGCATCACATGAAACCCCCGTGGTCCGAGTTTCGCCGCGTTTGCACGCGCGGATCATGAGTTTGATCGGAGCGCGCTCGGGTGTGCCTTGTGATCGAGCGGCGGCGCCGGCGGCCGCCCGGGCGACGCCGGGCGTTACGGACCGGCGACCCCGCCCCTCACTAGGCATCACATGAAACCCCCGTGGTACGAGTTTCGCCGCGTTTGCACGCGCGGATCATGAGTTTGATCGGAGCGCGCCGGGTGTGCCTTGTGATCGAGCGGCGGCGCCGGCGGCCGCCCGGGCGACGCCGGGCGTTACGGACCGGCGACCCCGCCCCTCACTAGGCATCACATGAAACCCCGTGGTACGAGTTTCGCCGCGTTTGCACGCGCGGATCATGAGTTTGATCGGAGCGCGCTCGGGTGTGCCTTGTGATCGAGCGGCGGCGCCGGCGGCCGCCCGGGCGACGCCGGGCGTTACGGACCGGCGACCCCGCCCCTCACTAGGCATCACATGAAACCCCCGTGGTACGAGTTTCGCCGCGTTTGCACGCGCGGATCATGAGTTTGATCGGAGCGCGCTCGGGTGTGCCTTGTGATCGAGCGGCGGCGCCGGGCGGCCGCCCGGGCGACGCCGGGCGTTACGGACCGGCGACCCCGCCCCTCACTAGGCATCACATGAAACCCCGTGGTCCGAGTTTCGCCGCGTTTGGACGCGCGGATCATGAGTTTGATCGGAGCGCGCCGGGTGTGCCTTGTGATCGAGCGGCGGCGCCGGCGGCCGCCCGGGCGACGCCGGGGGCATACGCGGACCCCCGCCCCCTCACTAGGCATCACATGAAACCCCCGTGGTCCGAGTTTCGCCGCTTGCACGCGCGGATCATGAGTTTGATCGGAGCGCGCTCGGGTGTGCCTTGTGATCGAGCGGCGGCGCCGGCGGCCGCCCGGGCGACGCCGGGCGTTACGGACCGGCGACCCCGCCCCTCACTAGGCATCACATGAAACCCCGTGGTACGAGTTTCGCCGCGTTTGCACGCGCGGATCATGAGTTTGATCGGAGCGCGCCCGGGTGTGCCTTGTGATCGAGCGGCGGCGCCGGCGGCCGCCCGGGCGACGCCGGGCGCTACGGACCGGCGACCCCGCCCCCTCACTAGGCATCACATGAAACCCCGTGGTCCGAGTTTCGCCGCGCTTGGACGCGCGGATCATGAGTTTGATCGGAGCGCGCTCGGGTGTGCCTTGTGATCGAGCGGCGGCGCCGGGCGGCCGCCCGGGCGACGCCGGGCGTTACGGACCGGCGACCCCGCCCCTCACTAGGCATCACATGAAACCCCGTGGTCCGAGTTTCGCCGCGTTTGGACGCGCGGATCATGAGTTTGATCGGAGCGCGCTCGGGTGTGCCTTGTGATCGAGCGGCGGCGCCGGCGGCCGCCCGGGCGACGCCGGGCGTTACGGACCGGCGACCCCGCCCCTCACTAGGCATCACATGAAACCCCCGTGGTCCGAGTTTCGCCGCGTTTGCACGCGCGGATCATGAGTTTGATCGGAGCGGCGCTCGGGTGTGCCTTGTGATCGAGCGGCGGCGCCGGCGGCCGCCCGGGCGACGCCGGGCGTTACGGACCGGCGACCCCGCCCCTCACTAGGCATCACATGAAACCCCGTGGTACGAGTTTCGCCGCGTTTGCACGCGCGGATCATGAGTTTGATCGGAGCGCGCTCGGGTGTGCCTTGTGATCGAGCGGCGGCGCCGGGCGGCCGCCCGGGCGACGCCGGGCGTTACGGACCGGCGACCCCGCCCCTCACTAGGCATCACATGAAACCCCCGTGGTCCGAGTTTCGCCGCGTTTGGACGCGCGGATCATGAGTTTGATCGGAGCGCGCCCGGGTGTGCCTTGTGATCGAGCGGCGGCGCCGGCGGCCGCCCGGGCGACGCCGGGCGCTACGGACCGGCGAGCCCGCCCCTCACTAGGCATCACATGAAACCCCGTGGTACGAGTTTCGCCGCGCTTGCACGCGCGGATCATGAGTTTGATCGGAGCGCGCTCGGGTGTGCCTTGTGATCGAGCGGCGGCGCGGCCGCCCGGGCGACCTTTGAATCTCCTCGCGGGATGATTGCAGATGCATGTATCATCAAAATAGGACCCCAATGGTGAGTTCTCAACTATTTTGGCGCCTCGGAAAGAAGTTTTGATCGGAGGAAATGGGCCACCGCCGGCGGTGGTGCCCGGCGGCGGCGGAATCTGGTGGCGGGACCATCGTAGATGGATTTGTCATCATAAAAAACCCCAGGGGTGAAGTTTCAGCGAATTCGCACGAGTAGAATTAAAGTTTGATCGGAGTGGAGTGTGCCCGCGCGGCGCCAGCCCGCGCAGCGCCCGGCCACGCGCCGGGCCAGCGCGCACAGTGTCCGGCCGAGGAAAAAGGGGGGTCTCAGAGACCCTTTGTACCCCCGGGGTTGCCCGGGGGTGGATGTTTTGCAGGTATATTAGGGGGAGGGTGTTCCCTCGCCCCATGGGCGCCCACGCCCGCGCGCGGCCGGTGCGCGCGCGGGTGGGCTGGGCGGGTACCGGGCAGGCGCGGCGGGGCATGGATCAGCCGCGCGCCACCACCCGCCGCCGGGCCGGGCGGGTGGATCCGGCCACCGCCCGGCCGCGGCCTGGCCGGGCTGACCGGCGGCCACCGGCCACCGCCGCCGGCAGGGGCGGGACGGCCACCGGCCACCGGCCACCGGCCACCACCGCCCGCCGCCGGCGGACTCCGGCCACCGCCCGCCGCCGGCCGCCGGCGGACTCCGGCCACCGCCCGCCGCCGCCGGCCGGCGGACTCCGGCACCGCCGCCGCCGCCGGCCGCCGGCGACCCGGCCACCCCGCCGCCGGCCGCCGGCGGACCCGGCACCGCCGCCGCCGCCGGCCGCCGGCCGGACTCCGGCCACCGGCGACCGGCACCGCCGCCGGCGGCCGTACCCGGCCACCGGCCACCGGCACCGCCGCCGGAGGCCGGCCGGGCTCCGGCCACCGGCCGCCGCTGCCGCCTGCCTTGTGCCGGACCCCGGCGGGGCGACCGCCGGCGGTGCTCCGGCGATTGCCGGCCGGGCGACGCTCCGGTGGGTGCCGGCGTGCGGGCGTGCGCGCGCGTCCCGCTCGGCCATGGCCGGCGTGACCGCGCGCTCGGCCAGCCCGCACGGCTAGCCCCGGCGCGGGCTTGCCCGCGCGCGCGCTTGCCCGCGCGCGCTGCCGGCCATCCGGGTGGGCCTCAGGCCGTGCCGTGGCGCGCGAGCACCGCCGGCCATGCCCGGGGGCGTCGCGCGGTGCCGAGGGCGCGCGGCACCACCGGTTGCCGCGGTCGTCCCGGGCTTGCCCGCGCGGGAGGGGCCGACGGTGATTCCGCGCGCCCATGCGCCGCGGGCGCGGCCGTTGCGCCTCGGCGCCCGCGTTGGTTCGTGGCCGGGCGGGCCGCTCGTCCTCCGCGCGCGTGGTGTGGCCTCTTTGGGGATTTTGGTCCCCGGAAAAGCACTAGTTTCGCGAAATAAGGTTAAGAGCCCCCTGAAAAAAAAGGGGTCTCAGAGACCCTTTGTACCCCCGGGGTTGCCCGGGGGAGGATGTTTTGCAGGTATATTAGGGGGTGGGGAGTTGTTTGGTGCAAGGTGCGGGGGCGGCGCGCGGCGCGCCCCCTCGCCCGGGACATGGCGCGCACGGCCATGGCACGTCCGGGTGGCTGCCGGTGGGCCACCCGGAGCTCGGCCGGAGGGCGGGTTGCTCCGCCGCTCCCTCGGCGGCGCCGCCCGCCCTCCGGCCGCCCGGTGTGCCGGGTCGTGCGCGTCGTGCCCCGCTCCCCGCCGACCACCCGGAGGTGGCTCCGCGCTAACCCGCCCTCGTCGTGGGCGGGTGCCCAACGGCTCTCCACCGCACGCGGCGGAGCTCCGGTGTGTCCCCTCGGTTCCTTGCACCGCCGCGTACCGCAAGGCCATCGCGGATCGTCCCGGCCCGCTCCTTGAGGGCTCTGTGGCTCCGTTTACCTAGGCGCGTATGTCCGGCCGTCTTGGCGGGCGGTCGGTTTCGGTGGCTGGTGACGGTGGCGGGCGCGCGGCCCGCCCCCGTCGATCAGGACACGGCGCGCACTGCCGCGGCACGTCCGGGTCGCCGCCGGTGGGCGACCCGG
>CACTHL010000311.1:207500-215000 GCA_902712375.1 Dioscorea dumetorum | reverse complement strand
TGGGCCTTGTGTGATCGAGCGGCGGCGCCGGGCGGCCGCCCGGGCGACGCCGGGCGAGACTTGGACGGCGAGCCCGCCGCCTCACTAGGCGTCACATAGAACCGCCGCCGCGTGCGGAGTTTCGCCGCGCTCGCACGCGCGGATGAAGAGTTTGATCGGAGCGAGCTCGGGTGTGCCCCGTGATCGAGCGGCGGCGCCGGGGGCCCCCGGGCGACGTCCGCGAAACCCAACGGCGACAACGCCCTCACTCGGCATCACATGAAACCCACGCGGGCTGAGTTTCGCCGCGCTTGCACGCGCGGATCATGAGGTTGATCGGAGCGCGCTCGGGTGTGCCTAGTGTGATCGAGCGGCGGCGCCGGGGCCGACCGGGCGACGCCGGCGCAACGGACCGGCGACCCCGCCCCTCACTAGGCATCACATGAAACCCCGTGGGCGGAGTTTCGCCGCGCCGCACGCGCGGATCGTGAGTTCGATCGGAGCGCGATCATGTGTGCCTTGTGATCGAGCGGCGGCGCCGGGGGCCGCCCGGGCGACGCCGGGCGTATGCGGACCGGCGACCCCGCCCCTCACTAGGCATCACATGAAACCCCGTGGGCGGAGTTTCGCCGCGCCGCACGCGCGGATCATGAGTTTGATCGGAGCGCGATCATGTGTGCCTTGTGATCGAGCGGCGGCGCGCCCGGGCGACGCCGGTGTTCCGGCCCGGCGACCCCGCCCCTCACTAGGCATCACATGAAACCCCGTGGTCCGAGTTTCGCCGCTTGCACGCGCGGATCATGAGTTTGATCGGAGCGCGCTCGGGTGTGCCTAGTGTGATCGAGCGGCGGCGCCGGGGCCGCCCGGCCGACGCCGGCGAAACTCAACGGCGACAACGCCCGCTCACTAGGAATCCCATGAAACCCCGTGGGCGGAGTTTCGCCGCGTTCGCAAGCGCGGATCGTGAGTTTGATCGGAGAGCGATCATGTGTGCCTTGTGATCGAGCGGCGGCGCCGGGCGCCGCCCGGGCGACGCCGGGCGTTCCGGCCCGGCGACCCCGCCCCTCACTAGGCATCACATGAAACCCCCGTGGTCCGAGTTTCGCCGCAAGCTTCGCACGCGCGGATCATGAGTTTGATCGGAGCGCGCTCGGGCGGCGGCGCCGGGGCCCCACGGGCGACGCCGGCGAAACTCAACGGCGACAACGCCCGCTCACTAGGCATCACATGAAACCCCCGTGGGCGGAGTTTCGCCGCGTTCGCACGCGCGGATCGTGAGTTTGATCGGAGCGCGATCATGTGTGCCTTGTGATCGAGCGGGCGGCGCGCCGGGCGACGCCGGGCGTTCCGCCCCGGCGACCCCGCCCCTCACTAGGCATCACATGAAACCCCGTGGTCCGAGTTTCGCCGCGTTCGCACGCGCGGATCATGAGTTCGATCGGAGCGCGCCGGGTGCGCCTTGTGATCGGGCGGCGACGCCGGCGAAACTCAACGGCGACAACGCCCGCTCACTAGGCATCACATGAAACCCCCGTGGGCGGAGTTTCGCCGCGCCGCACGCGCGGATCGTGAGTTTGATCGGAGGGCGATCATGTGTGCCTTGTGATCGAGCGGCGGCGCGGGCGCCGCCCGGGCGACCTTTGAATTTCCTTGCGGGATGATCGCAGATGCATGTATCATCAAAATAGGCACCCGATGGCGAGTTCTCAACTATTTTGGGGCCTTGGAACGAAAGTTTGATCGGAGGAAATGGCCCACCACCGGCGGGGGCGGTCCGGCGGCGGCGGAATCCGGCGGCGGGACCATCGTAGATGGATTTGTCATCATAAAAAACCCCTACGGGTGAAGTTTCAGCGAATTCGCACGAGTGGAATGGGAGTTTGATCGGAGTGGGGTGTGCCTTGTGTGATCGAGTGGGGCTGCGGGTCCCGGCCGGGATCGGGGTCCCCGGAAAACCACTAGTTTCGCGAAATAAGGTTAGGCGCCCCCTCTCAAGAAAAGGGGGGTCTCAGAGACCCTTTGTACCCCCGGGGCTGCCCGGGGGTGGATGTTTTGCAGGTATAGTAGGGGGTGGGCGCCCAAGCCGACCCCCCCATGGGCGGTGATGGGCACTCCGCCACGCCCGCCGGTGGGCGATGGGGGGCGATGATCACGGCGTAGACCCGGCACGCCGACACCCATATATAAATTTAAGAAGAAGAAGAAGAAGGAGGAGGGAGGGAGGGCGGGGCGGGCGGGCCGAGCGGCGGCGATCCGCGCCGCCGGACCGCGGCGGGCGCCGGCCGGCCCGCTGCGGGGCTGTCCGGGCTGGGGCTGCCTGGCCCGCTGCGTGGCCGGCGCGCTGCCGGGCGGGGCAGCGGCGCCGGGCGCCCCGCCCGCTGCGTGGCTGCGTGGCTGCCTGGCTGGCGCGCTGCCTGGCTGGTCAGCCGCGGCAAGCGGTGCCAGGCGCCCCGTCTGGCTGGCTGGCTGGCAGGCGCGCTGCCTGCCCAGCCAGGCAGCCAGCATGTCTGGCTGGCTGGCAGGCGCGCGGCCTGCCCAGCCAGCCAGCCAGCATGTCTGGCTGGCTGGCAGGCGCGCGGCCTGCCCAGCCAGCCAGCCAGCATGTCTGGCTGGCAGGCGCGCGGCCTGCCCAGCGGCGCCAGGCCCCTGCCTCGCTGGCTGGCTGGCGCGCTGCGCTGGACCGCTGCAGCGCGCGCCCAGCCTAGCATCCCCCGCGCGCCGCGGGCGCAGCCATGCCCGACGCGTGGCCGTCCCCGCATCGCCGACGGCGAGGGATGAGAAAAACTTGCCTCGGAATGGAGGACAAAGGGCACCAAAACGGGAGGGTTAAAATGGAACGAGTTCTATGACAAGGTCATTCGCGCCGGGTGTGCCTTGTGATCGAGCGGCGGCGCCGGCGGCCGCCCGGGCGACGCCGGGCGTTACGGACCGGCGACCCCGCCCCTCACTAGGCATCACATGAAACCCCCGTGGTCCGAGTTTCGCCGCGTTTGCACGAGCGGATCATGAGTTTGATCGGAGCGCGCTCGGGTGTGCCTTGTGATCGAGCGGCGGCGCCGGCGGCCGCCCGGGCGACGCCGGGCGCTACGGACCGGCGACCCCGCCCCTCACTAGGCATCACATGAAACCCCGTGGTCCGAGTTTCGCCGCGTTTGGACGCGCGGATCATGAGTTTGATCGGAGCGCGCTCGGGTGTGCCTTGTGATCGAGCGGCGGCGCCGGCGGCCGCCCGGGCGACGCCGGGCGCTACGGACCGGCGACCCCGCCCCTCACTAGGCATCACATGAAACCCCGTGGTCCGAGTTTCGCCGCGTTTGGACGCGCGGATCATGAGTTTGATCGGAGCGCGCTCGGGTGTGCCTTGTGATCGAGCGGCGGCGCCGGCGGCCGCCCGGGCGACGCCGGGCGTTACGGACCGGCGACCCCGCCCCTCACTAGGCATCACATGAAACCCCCGTGGTCCGAGTTTCGCCGCGTTTGCACGCGCGGATCATGAGTTTGATCGGAGCGCGCTCGGGTGTGCCTTGTGATCGAGCGGCGGCGCCGGGCGGCCGCCCGGGCGACGCCGGGCGTTACGGACCGGCGACCCCGCCCCTCACTAGGCATCACATGAAACCCCGTGGTACGAGTTTCGCCGCGTTTGCACGCGCGGATCATGAGTTTGATCGGAGCGCGCTCGGGTGTGCCTTGTGATCGAGCGGCGGCGCCGGCGGCCGCCCGGGCGACGCCGGGCGTTACGGACCGGCGACCCCGCCCCTCACTAGGCATCACATGAAACCCCGTGGTACGAGTTTCGCCGCGTTTGCACGCGCGGATCATGAGTTTGATCGGAGCGCGCCGGGTGTGCCTTGTGATCGAGCGGCGGCCGCGGCCGCCCGGGCGACGATCGGGCGCAAATTGATCGGACCGGCGACCCCGCCCCGCCTCACTAGGCATCACATGAAACCCCGTGGTACGAGTTTCGCCGCGTTTGCACGCGCGGATCATGAGTTTGATCGGAGCGCGCTCGGGTGTGCCTTGTGATCGAGCGGCGGCGCCGGCGGCCGCCCGGGCGACGCCGGGCGTTACGGACCGGCGACCCCGCCCCTCACTAGGCATCACATGAAACCCCGTGGTCCGAGTTTCGCCGCGTTTGCACGCGCGGATCATGAGTTTGATCGGAGCGCGCTCGGGTGTGCCTTGTGATCGAGCGGCGGCGCCCGGGGCCGCCCGGGCGACGTCGGGCGTTACGGACCGGCGACCCCGCCCCTCACTAGGCATCACATGAAACCCCGTGGTACGAGTTTCGCCGCGTTTGCACGCGCGGATCATGAGTTTGATCGGAGCGCGCCGGGTGTGCCTTGTGATCGAGCGGCGGCGCCGGCGGCCGCCCGGGCGACGCCGGCGGCACGGACCGGCGACCCCGCCCCTCACTAGGCATCACATGAAACCCCCGTGGTACGAGTTTCGCCGCGCTTTGCACGCGCGGATCATGAGTTTGATCGGAGCGCGCTCGGGTGTGCCTTGTGATCGAGCGGCGGCGCCGGGCGGCCGCCCGGGCGACGCCGGGCGTTACGGACCGGCGACCCGCCCCCTCACTAGGCATCACATGAAACCCCGTGGTCCGAGTTTCGCCGCGTTTGCACGCGCGGATCATGAGTTTGATCGGAGCGCGCCGGGTGTGCCTTGTGATCGAGCGGCGGCGCCGGCGGCCGCCCGGGCGACGCCGGGCGTTACGGACCGGCGACCCCGCCCCTCACTAGGCATCACATGAAACCCCGTGGTCCGAGTTTCGCCGCGTTTGGACGCGCGGATCATGAGTTTGATCGGAGCGCGCTCGGGTGTGCCTTGTGATCGAGCGGCGGCGCCGGCGGCCGCCCGGGCGACGCCGGGCGTTACGGACCGGCGACCCCGCCCCTCACTAGGCATCACATGAAACCCCGTGGTCCGAGTTTCGCCGTTTGCACGCGCGGATCATGAGTTTGATCGGAGCGCGCCGGGTGTGCCTTGTGATCGAGCGGCGGGGCGGCGGCCGCCCGGGCGACGCCGGGCGACCCCCCTCACTAGGCATCACATGAAACCCCGTGGTACGAGTTTCGCCGCGTTTGCACGCGCGGATCATGAGTTTGATCGGAGCGCGCTCGGGTGTGCCTTGTGATCGAGCGGCGGCGCCGGCGGCCGCCCGGGCGACGCCGGGCGTTACGGACCGGCGACCCCGCCCCTCACTAGGCATCACATGAAACCCCGTGGTCCGAGTTTCGCCGCGTTTGGACGCGCGGATCATGAGTTTGATCGGAGCGCGCCGGGTGTGCCTTGTGATCGAGCGGCGGCGCCGGCGGCCGCCCGGGCGACGCCGGGCGTTACGGACCGGCGACCCCGCCCCTCACTAGGCATCACATGAAACCCCGTGGTACGAGTTTCGCCGCGTTTGCACGCGCGGATCATGAGTTTGATCGGAGCGCGCTCGGGTGTGCCTTGTGATCGAGCGGCGGCGGCGGCGGCCGCCCGGGCGACCTTTGAATCTCCTCGCGGGATGATTGCAGATGCATGTATCATCAAAATAGGACCCCAATGGTGAGTTCTCAACTATTTTGGGGCCTCGGAAAGAAGTTTTGATCGGAGGAAATGGGCCACCGCCGGCGGTGGTGCCCGGCGGCGGCGGAATCTGGTGGCGGGACCATCGTAGATGGATTTGTCATCATAAAAAACCCCAGTGGGTGAAGTTTCAGCGAATTCGCACGAGTAGAATTAAAGTTTGATCGGAGTGGAGTGTGCCCGTGCGGCGCCAGCCCGCGCAGCGCCCGGCCACGCGCCGGGCCAGCCGCGCACAGTGTCCGGCCGAGGAAAAAGGGGGGTCTCAGAGACCCTTTGTACCCCCGGGGTTGCCCGGGGGTGGATGTTTTGCGGGTATATTAGGGGGAGGGTGTTCCCTCGCCCCATGGGCGCCCACGCCCGCGCGCGGCCGGTGCGCGCGCGGGTGGGCCGGGCGGGTACCGGGCAGGCGCGGCGGGGCATGGATCGGCCGCGCGCCACCACCCGCCGCCGGGCCGGGCGGGTGGATCCGGCCACCGCCCGGCCGCGGCCTGGCCGGGCCGACCGGCGGCCACCGGCCACCGCCGCCGGCAGGGGGCGGGACGGCCACCGGCCACCGGCCACCGGCCACCACCGCCCGCCGCCGGCGGACTCCGGCCACCGCCCGCCGCCGCCGGCCGCCGGCGGACTCCGGCCACCGCCCGCCGCCGCCGGCCGCCGGCGGACTCCGGGCACCGCCGCCGGCCGCCGGCGACCCACCGCCCGGCCGGCCGGACTCCGGCCACCGGCGACCGGCACCGCCGCCGGCCGGCCGTCCGGCCACCGGCCACCGGCACCGCCGCCGGAGGCCGGCCGGGCTCCGGCCACCGGCCGCCGCCGCCGCCTGCCTTGTGCCGGACCCCGGCGGGGCGACCGCCGGCGGTGCTCCGGCGATTGCCGGCCGGGCGACGCTCCGGTGGGTGCCGGCGTGCGGGCGTGCGCGCGCGTCCCGCTCGGCCATGGCCGGGCGTGACCGCGCGCTCGGCCAGCCCGCACGGCTAGCCCCGGCGCGGCCTTGCCCGCGCGCGCTGCCCGCGCGCGCCGCCGGCCATCCGGGTGGGCCTCAGGCCGTGCCGTGGCGCGCGAGCACCGCCGGCCATGCCCGGGGGCGTCGCGCGGTGCCGAGGGCGCGCGGCACCACCGGTTGCCGCGGTCGTCCCGGGCTTGCCCGCGCGGAGGGGCCGACGGTGATTCCGCGCGCCCATGCGCCGCGGGCGCGGCCGTTGCGCCTCGGCGCCCGCGTTGGTTCGTGGCCGGGCGGGCCGCTCGTCCTCCGCGCGTGGTGTGGCCTCTTCGGGGATTTTGGTCCCCGGAAAAGCACTAGTTTCGCGAAATAAGGTTAAGAGCCCCCTTGAAAAAAAAGGGGGTCTCAGAGACCCTTTGTACCCCCGGGGTTGCCCGGGGGAGGATGTTTTGCAGGTATATTAGGGGGTGGGGAGTTGTTTGGTGCAAGGTGCGGGGGGCGGCGCGCGGCGCGCCCTCGCCCGGGACATGGCGCGCACGGCCATGGCACGTCCGGGTGGCTGCCGGTGGGCCACCCGGAGCTCGGCCGGAGGGCGGGTTGCTCCGCCGCTCCCTCGGCGGCGCCGCCCGCCCTCCGGCCGCCCGGTGTGCCGGGTCGTGCGCGTCGTGCCCCGCTCCCCGCCGACCACCCGGGAGGTGGCTCCGCGCTAACCCGCCCTCGTCGTGGGCGGGTGCCCAACGGCTCTCCACCGCACGCGGCGGAGCTCCGGTGTGTCCCCTCGGTTCCTTGCACCGCCGCGTACCGCAAGGCCATCGCGGATCGTCCCGGCCCGCTCCTTGAGGGCTCTGTGGGCTCCGTTTACCTAGGCGCGTATGTCCGGCCGTCTTGGCGGGCGGTCGGTTTCGGTGGCCGGTGACGGTGGCGGGCGCGCGGCCCGCCCCCGTCGATCAGGACACGGCGCGCACTGCCGCGGCACGTCCGGGTCGCCGCCGGTGGGCGACCCGGAA
>CACTHL010000311.1:192500-200000 GCA_902712375.1 Dioscorea dumetorum | reverse complement strand
GGCGGCCGCCCGGGCGACGCCGGGCGAGACTTGACGGCGAGCCCGCCGCCTCACTAGGCGTCACATAGAACCGCCGCCGCGTGCGGAGTTTCGCCGCTTCGCACGCGCGGATGAAGAGTTTGATCGGAGCGAGCTCGGGTGTGCCCTCGTGATCGAGCGGCGGCGCCGGGGCCCCCGGGCGACGTCCGCGAAACCCAACGGCGACAACGCCCTCACTCGGCATCACATGAAACCCACGCGGGCTGAGTTTCGCCGCGTTTGCACGCGCGGATCATGAGGTTGATCGGAGCGCGCTCGGGTGTGCCTAGTGTGATCGAGCGGCGGCGCCGGGGCCGACCGGGCGACGCCGGCGCTACGGACCGGCGACCCCGCCCCTCACTAGGCATCACATGAAACCCCCGTGGGCGGAGTTTCGCCGCGTTCCGCACGCGCGGATCGTGAGTTCGATCGGAGCGCGATCATGTGTGCCTTGTGATCGAGCGGCGGCGCCGGGGCCGCCCGGGCGACGCCGGGCGTTACGGACCGGCGACCCCGCCCCTCACTAGGCATCACATGAAACCCCGTGGGCGGAGTTTCGCCGCCTCGCACGCGCGGATCATGAGTTTGATCGGAGCGCGATCATGTGTGCCTTGTGATCGAGCGGGCGCCGGGCGCCGCCCGGGCGACGCCGGTGTTCCGGCCCGGCGACCCCGCCCCTCACTAGGCATCACATGAAACCCCGTGGTCCGAGTTTCGCCGCGTTTGCACGCGCGGATCATGAGTTTGATCGGAGCGCGCCGGGTGTGCCTAGTGTGATCGAGCGGCGGCGCCGGGGGCCGCCCGGCCGACGTCGGCGAAACTCAACGGCGACAACGCCCGCTCACTAGGAATCCCATGAAACCCCGTGGGCGGAGTTTCGCCGCGTTCGCAAGCGCGGATCGTGAGTTTGATCGGAGAGCGATCATGTGTGCCTTGTGATCGAGCGGCGGCGCCGGCGCCGCCCGGGCGACGTCGGGCGTTCCGGCCCGGCGACCCCGCCCCTCACTAGGCATCACATGAAACCCCCGTGGTCCGAGTTTCGCCGTTCGCACGCGCGGATCATGAGTTTGATCGGAGCGCGCTCGGGCGGCGGCGCCGGGGGCCCCACGGGCGACGTCGGCGAAACTCAACGGCGACAACGCCCGCTCACTAGGCATCACATGAAACCCCCGTGGGCGGAGTTTCGCCGCGCTCGCACGCGCGGATCGTGAGTTTGATCGGAGCGCGATCATGTGTGCCTTGTGATCGAGCGGCGGCGCCGGCGCCGCCGGCGACGCCGGCGTTCCGCCCCGGCGACCCCGCCCCTCACTAGGCATCACATGAAACCCCGTGGTCCGAGTTTCGCCGCGCTCGCACGCGCGGATCATGAGTTCGATCGGAGCGCGCTCGGGTGCGCCTTGTGATCGGGCGGCGACGCCGGGACGCGAGCGAAACTCAACGGCGACAACGCCCGCTCACTAGGCATCACATGAAACCCCCGTGGGCGGAGTTTCGCCGTTCCGCACGCGCGGATCGTGAGTTTGATCGGAGGGCGATCATGTGTGCCTTGTGATCGAGCCGGCGGCGCGGCGCGCGCCCGGGCGACCTTTGAATTTCCTTGCGGGATGATCGCAGATGCATGTATCATCAAAATAGGCACCCGATGGCGAGTTCTCAACTATTTTGGGGCCTTGGAACGAAAGTTTGATCGGAGGAAATGGCCCACCACCGGCGGGGGCGGTCCGGCGGCGGCGGAATCCGGCGGCGGGACCATCGTAGATGGATTTGTCATCATAAAAAACCCCTACGGGTGAAGTTTCAGCGAATTCCGCACGAGTGGAATGGGAGTTTGATCGGAGTGGGGTGTGCCTTGTGTGATCGAGTGGGGCTGCGGGTCCTGGCCGGGATCGGGGTCCCCGGAAAACCACTAGTTTCGCGAAATAAGGTTAGGCGCCCCCTCTCAAGAAAAGGGGGGTCTCAGAGACCCTTTGTACCCCCGGGGCTGCCCGGGGGTGGATGTTTTGCAGGTATAGTAGGGGGTGGGCGCCCAAGCCGACCCCCCCCATGGGCGGTGATGGGCACTCCGCTACGCCCGTCGGTGGGCGATGGGGGGCGATGATCACGGCGTGTGCCGGGCACGCCGACACCCATATATAAATTTAAGAAGAAGAAGAAGAAGGAGGAGGGAGGGAGGGCGGGGGGCGGGCGGGCCGAGCGGCGGCGATCCGCGCCGCCGGACCGCGGGCGGGCGCCGGCTGGCCCGCTGCGGGGCTGTCCGGGCTGGGGCTGCCTGGCCCGCTGCGTGGCGGGCGCGGCTGCCGGGCGGGGCAGCGGCGCCGGGCGCCCCGCCCGCTGCGTGGCTGCCTGGCTGGCGCGCTGCCTGGCTGGTCAGCCGCGGCAAGCGGTGCCAGGCGCCCCGTCTGGCTGGCTGGCTGGCAGGCGCGCGGCCTGCCCAGCCAGCCAGCCAGCATGTCTGGCTGGCTGGCAGGCGCGCGGCCGCCTGCCCCAGCCAGCCAGCCAGCATGTCTGGCTGGCAGGCGCGCGGCCTGCCCAGCGGCGCCAGGCCCCTGCCTCGCTGGCCGGCTGGCGCGCTGCGCTGGACCGCCGCAGCCGCGCGGCCAGCCCTAGCATCCCCTCGCGCCGCGGGCGCAGCCATGCCCGACGCGTGGCCGTCCCCGCATCGCCGACGGCGAGGGATGAGAAAACTTGCCTCGGAATGGAGGACAAAGGGCACCAAAACGGGAGGGTTAAAATGGAACGAGTTCTATGACAAGGTCATTCGCGCTCGGGTGTGCCTTGTGATCGAGCGGCGGCGCCGGCGGCCGCCCGGGCGACGCCGGGCGTTACGGACCGGCGACCCCGCCCCTCACTAGGCATCACATGAAACCCCGTGGTCCGAGTTTCGCCGCGTTTGCACGCGCGGATCATGAGTTTGATCGGAGCGCGCCGGGTGTGCCTTGTGATCGAGCGGCGGCGCCGGCGGCCGCCCGGGCGACGTCGGGCGTTACGGACCGGCGACCCCGCCCCTCACTAGGCATCACATGAAACCCCCGTGGTCCGAGTTTCGCCGCGTTTGCACGCGCGGATCATGAGTTTGATCGGAGCGCGCTCGGGTGTGCCTTGTGATCGAGCGGCGGCGCCGGCGGCCGCCCGGGCGACGTCGGGCGTTACGGACCGGCGACCCCGCCCCCTCACTAGGCATCACATGAAACCCCCGTGGTACGAGTTTCGCCGCGTTTGCACGCGCGGATCATGAGTTTGATCGGAGCGCGCTCGGGTGTGCCTTGTGATCGAGCGGCGGCGCCGGCGGCCGCCCGGGCGACGTCGGGCGTTACGGACCGGCGACCCCGCCCCTCACTAGGCATCACATGAAACCCCGTGGTCCGAGTTTCGCCGCGTTTGCACGCGCGGATCATGAGTTTGATCGAGCGCGCTCGGGTGTGCCTTGTGATCGAGCGGCGGCGCCGGCGGCCGCCCGGGCGACGTCGGGCGTTACGGACCGGCGACCCCGCCCCTCACTAGGCATCACATGAAACCCCGTGGTACGAGTTTCGCCGCGTTTGCACGCGCGGATCATGAGTTTGATCGGAGCGCGCTCGGGTGTGCCTTGTGATCGAGCGGCGGCGCCGGCGGCCGCCCGGGCGACGTCGGGCGTTACGGACCGGCGACCCCGCCCCTCACTAGGCATCACATGAAACCCCGTGGTACGAGTTTCGCCGCGTTTGCACGCGCGGATCATGAGTTTGATCGGAGCGCGCCGGGTGTGCCTTGTGATCGAGCGGCGGCGCCGGCGGCCGCCCGGGCGACGCCGGGCGTTACGGACCGGCGACCCCGCCCCTCACTAGGCATCACATGAAACCCCGTGGTACGAGTTTCGCCGCGTTTGGACGCGCGGATCATGAGTTTGATCGGAGCGCGCCGGGTGTGCCTTGTGATCGAGCGGCGGCGCCGGCGGCCGCCCGGGCGACGTCGGGCGTTACGGACCGGCGACCCCGCCCCTCACTAGGCATCACATGAAACCCCGTGGTCCGAGTTTCGCCGCGTTTGGACGCGCGGATCATGAGTTTGATCGGAGCGCGCTCGGGTGTGCCTTGTGATCGAGCGGCGGCGCCGGCGGCCGCCCGGGCGACGTCGGGCGTTACGGACCGGCGACCCCGCCCCTCACTAGGCATCACATGAAACCCCGTGGTACGAGTTTCGCCGCGTTTGCACGCGCGGATCATGAGTTTGATCGGAGCGCGCTCGGGTGTGCCTTGTGATCGAGCGGCGGCGCCGGCGGCCGCCCGGGCGACGCCGGGCGTTACGGACCGGCGACCCCGCCCCTCACTAGGCATCACATGAAACCCCGTGGTCCGAGTTTCGCCGCGTTTGGACGCGCGGATCATGAGTTTGATCGGAGCGCGCTCGGGTGTGCCTTGTGATCGAGCGGCGGCGCCGGCGGCCGCCCGGGCGACGTCGGGCGTTACGGACCGGCGACCCCGCCCCCTCACTAGGCATCACATGAAACCCCGTGGTCCGAGTTTCGCCGCGTTTGGACGCGCGGATCATGAGTTTGATCGGAGCGCGCTCGGGTGTGCCTTGTGATCGAGCGGCGGCGCCGGGCGGCCGCCCGGGCGACGCCGGGCGTTACGGACCGGCGACCCCGCCCCTCACTAGGCATCACATGAAACCCCCGTGGTACGAGTTTCGCCGCGTTTGCACGCGCGGATCATGAGTTTGATCGGAGCGCGCTCGGGTGTGCCTTGTGATCGAGCCGGCGCCCGGGCGACCTTTGAATCTCCTCGCGGGATGATTGCAGATGCATGTATCATCAAAATAGGACCCCAATGGTGAGTTCTCAACTATTTTGGGGCCTCGGAAAGAAGTTTTGATCGGAGGAAATGGGCCACCGCCGGCGGTGGTGCCCGGCGGCGGCGGAATCTGGTGGCGGGACCATCGTAGATGGATTTGTCATCATAAAAAACCCCTGGGGTGAAGTTTCAGCGAATTCGCACGAGTAGAATTAAAGTTTGATCGGAGTGGAGTGTGCCCGTGCGGCGCCAGCCCGGCCGCGCCATGGCCGCGCTGGGCCCGCGCCCAAGTGTCCGGCCGAGGAAAAAGGGGGGTCTCAGAGACCCTTTGTACCCCCGGGGTTGCCCGGGGGTGGATGTTTTGCAGGTATATTAGGGGGGAGGGTGTTCCCTCGCCCCATGGGCGCCCGCCGCGGCGCGGGCGCGGGGGGGGGCTGGGCGGGTACCGGGCAGGCGCGGCGGGGCATGGATCGGCCGCGCGCCACCACCCGCCGCCGGGCTGGGCGGGTGGATCCGGCCACCGCCCGGCCGCGGCCTCGGCTGACCGGCGGCCACGCCGGCAGGACCGGACGGCCACCGGCCACCGCCGCCGGCCGCGGCGGGACCGCCACCGCCCGCCGCCGGGACCGGCCACCGCCCCCGCCGCCGCCGCCGGCGGACTCCGGCCACCGCCCGCCGCCGCCGGCCGCCGGCGGACTCCGGCCACCGCCCGCCGCCGCCGGCCGCCGGCGGACTCGACCGCCCGCCGCCGCCGGCCGCCGGCCGGACTCCGGCCACCGGCGACCGGCACCGCCGCCGGGCGGCCGGCTCCGGCCACCGGCCACCGGCACCGCCGCCGGAGGCCGGCCGGGCTCCGGCCACCGGCCGCCGCTGCCGCCTGCCTTGTGCCGGACCCCGGCGGGGCGACCGCCGGCGGTGCTCCGGCGATTGCCGGCCGGGCGACGCTCCGGTGGGTGCCGGCGTGCGGGCGTGCGCGCGCGGTCCCGCTCGGCCATGGCCGGCGTGGACCGCGCGCCCGGCCAGCCCGCACGGCTAGCCCCGGCGCGGGCTTGCCCGCGCGCGCGCGCTGCCGGCCATCCGGGTGGGCCTCAGGCCGTGCCGTGGCGCGCGAGCACTGCCGGCCATGCCCGGGGGCGTCGCGCGGTGCCGAGGGCGCGCGGCACCACCGGTTGCCGCGGTCGTCCCGGGCTTGCCCGCGCGGAGGGGCCGACGGTGATTCCGCGCGCCCATGCGCCGCGGGCGCGGCCGTTGCGCCTCGGCGCCCGCGTTGGTTCGTGGCCGGGCGGGCCGCTCGTCCTCCGCGCGCGTGGTGTGGCCTCTTTGGGGATTTTGGTCCCCGGAAAAGCACTAGTTTCGCGAAATAAGGTTAAGAGCCCCCTTGAAAAAAAAAGGGGGTCTCAGAGACCCTTTGTACCCCCGGGGTTGCCCGGGGGAGGATGTTTTGCAGGTATATTAGGGGGTGGGGAGTTGTTTGGTGCAAGGTGCGGGGGGCGGCGGGCGCGCGCGCCCTCGCCCGGGACATGGCGCGCACGGCCATGGCACGTCCGGGTGGCTGCCGGTGGGCCACCCGGAGCTCGGCCGGAGGGCGGGTTGCTCCGCCGCTCCCTCGGCGGCGCCGCCCGCCCTCCGGCCGCCCGGTGTGCCGGGTCGTGCGCGTCGTGCCCCGCTCCCCGCCGACCACCCGGAGGTGGCTCCGCGCTAACCCGCCCTCGTCGTGGGCGGGTGCCCAACGGCTCTCCACCGCACGCGGCGGAGCTCCGGTGTGTCCCCTCGGTTCCTTGCACCGCTGCGTACCGCAAGGCCATCGCGGATCGTCCCGGCCCGCTCCTTGAGGGCTCTGTGGCTCCGTTTACCTAGGCGCGTATGTCCGGCCGTCTTGGCGGGCGGTCGGTTTCGGTGGCCGGTGACGGTGGCGGGCGCGCGGCCCGCCCCCGTCGATCAGAACACGGCGCGCACTGCCGCGGCACGTCCGGGTCGCCGCCGGTGGGCGACCCGGAACGCGTCGGGAGGCCGGGCGGCGCTGCTGCATTAGCGGCGGCGGCGGCCGGCCCCCGACGCCCGTCTTGTGCCGGGCCGTGCGCGCCGTGCCCCGATCCCCGTCGGCCACCGAGAGGTGCACCCGCGCTGACCCGCCCTCGCCCGAGGGCGGGCACCCAACGGTGCGTCGGCTTTCCTCTGCCGCGCGCCGGTGACTCCCACCGGTTGTGTTCTCCCCACGCCGGCGTGCGCGAGGCTGCGCGGCTCTGCCCGGCCCCGCGTGCGCGAGCGCGGCTGCCCCTTCTCAGCTGATCGCGTTCGGGCGGAGCCTTCGCGCCGCGCCTCAGTGCCGACCCGTGCCGTCGCCCAACGTCGCCTCCCGGGGTGACGCGGGCGCCGCGGCCGGGCGGTGAGGCGCGCTCGCGTCCGGTGACCGTGTCGGCGCGTGAGTGGTCGCGGACTCGCCTCCCCGACGGGCCCGGTGCCTTGTCGCACCCGACCGCCGGGAGGCCGTCCACTCATTCTGTCCCCCGTCCGCTCTCCGCGCACGGGGCGTGTCCGGTTGCTTGTGCCTCGATACCCGCCCCAGCGCGGGAACGCCGTCCCCGTCGATGCGATCGTTCGGTCGCCGCCGAGCGGCTCGCCACGCGCGCGCCGCGCCCGGCGGCACCGTGAGCCGCGTCCCCCCGGCCGCCCCCGTCGTCGCGCGCGTCCCCTCCCGGGCCGCGCCGACGCC
>CACTHL010000311.1:177500-185000 GCA_902712375.1 Dioscorea dumetorum | reverse complement strand
TCCGAGTTTCGCCGCGTTTGCACGCGCGGATCATGAGTTTGATCGGAGCGCGCCGGGGTGTGCCTAGTGTGATCGAGCGGCGGCGCCGGGGGCCGCCCGGCCGACGTCGGCGAAACTCAACGGCGACAACGCCCGCCTCACTAGGAATCCCATGAAACCCCCGTGGGCGGAGTTTCGCCGCGTCGCAAGCGCGGATCGTGAGTTTGATCGGAGAGCGATCATGTGTGCCTTTTTTGAGGCGGCGCGGGCGCCGCCCGGGGACGCCGGGCGTTCCGGCCCGGCGACCCGCCCCTCACTAGGCATCACATGAAACCCCCGTGGTCCGAGTTTCGCCGCGCTCGCACGCGCGGATCATGAGTTTGATCGGAGCGCGCTCCCGGGCGGCGGCGCCCGGGGCCCCACGGGCGACGTCGGCGAAACTCAACGGCGACAACGCCCGCTCACTAGGCATCACATGAAACCCCCTGGGCGGAGTTTCGCTGCGTTCGCACGCGCGGATCGTGAGTTTGATCGGAGCGCGATCATGTGTGCCTTGTGATCGAGCGGGCGGCGGGCGCCGGGCGACGTCGGGCGTCTCGCCCGGCGACCCCGCCCCTCACTAGGCATCACATGAAACCCCGTGGGTCCGAGTTTCGCCGCGTTCGCACGCGCGGATCATGAGTTCGATCGGAGCGCGCTGGGGTGCGCTTTGTGATCGGGCGCGGCGCCGGGCGAGCCCGGGCACACGCGCAATACAAGCGACAACGCCCGCTCACTAGGCATCACATGAAACCCCCGTGGGCGGAGTTTCGCCGCGTTCGCACGCGCGGATCGTGAGTTTGATCGGAGGGCGATCATGTGTGCCTTGTGATCGAGCGGCGGCGGCGCCCGCCGGCGACCTTTGAATTTCCTTGCGGGATGATCGCAGATGCATGTATCATCAAAATAGGCACCCGATGGCGAGTTCTCAACTATTTTGGGGCCTTGGAACGAAAGTTTGATCGGAGGAAATGGCCCACCACCGGGGGGGGCGGTCCGGGCGGCGGCGGCGGGGGAACCGGGGCGGCGGGACCATCGGTAGATGTGATTTGTCATCATAAAAACCCCTACGGGTGAAGTTTCAGCGAATTCGCACGAGTGGAATGGGAGTTTGATCGGAGTGGGGTGTGCCTTGTGTGATCGAGTGGGGCTGCGGGGCCTGGCCGGGATCGGGGTCCCTGGAAAACCACTAGTTTCGCGAAATAAGGTTAGGCGCCCCCTCTCAAGAAAAAGGGGGTCTCGAGAGACCCTTTGTACCCCCCGGGCTGCCTGGGGGTGGATGTTTTGCAGGTATAGTAGGGGGGGGGCGCCCAAGCCCCCCCATGGGCGGTGATGGGCACTTCGCTGTCGGTGGGCGATGGGGGCGATGATCACGGCGTGAGCCGGGCACGGCGACACCCATATAAAATTTAAGAAGAAGAAGAAGAAGGAGGAGGGAGGGAGGGCGGGGCGGGCGGGCGGCGGGCGATCCCGTGCGGACCGCGGCGGGCGCCGCTGGCCCTGGCGGGCCATGGGCTTCGCTGGGGCCGGCCATGGCGCGCGGGGCGGGGGCGGGGCAGGCGGCCCCCGCCCGCCGCGTGGCTGCGTGGCTGCCTGGCTGGCGCGCTGCCTGGCTGGTCAGCCGCGGCAAGCGGTGCCAGGGCCCCGTCCTGGCTGGCTGGCTGGCAGGCGCGCTGCCTGCCCAGCCAGGCAGCCAAGAGCATCGGCTGGCGGCAGGCGCGCTGCCCGGCCCACAGCCAGCCAGATGTCTGGCTGGCTGGGCAGGCGCGCGGCCTGCCCAGCCAGCCAGCCAGCATGTCTGGCTGGCAGGCGCGCGGCCTGGCCCAGCGGCGCCAGGCCCCTGCCTCGCTGGCGGGCTGGCGCGCTGCGCTGACCGCCGCAGCGCGCGCCAGCCTAGCATCCCCTGCGCGCACAGCCATGCCCGACGCGTGGCCGCCCCCGCATCGCCGACGGCGAGGGATGAGAAAACTTGCCTCGGAATGGAGGACAAAGGGCACCAAAACGGGAGGGTTAAAATGGAACGAGTTCTATGACAAGGTCATTCGCGCCGGGTGTGCCTTGTGATCGAGCGGCGGCGCCGGCGGCCGCCCGGGCGACGCCGGCGTTACGGACCGGCGACCCCGCCCCCTCTCACTAGGCATCACATGAAACCCCGTGGTCCGAGTTTCGCCAAGGCTTTGCACGGCGGATCATGAGTTTGATCGGAGCGCTCGGGTGTGCCTTGTGATCGAAGCGGCGGCGCCGGCGGCGCGCCGGCGACGCCGGGCGTACGGACCGGCGACCCCGCCCCTCACTAGGCATCACATGAAACCCCCGTGGTCCGAGTTTCCCGCTTTGCACGCGCGGATCATGAGTTTGATCGGAGCGCGCCGGGGTGTGCCTTGTGATCGGCGAGCGGCGCCGGCGGCCGCCCGGGCGACGCCGGGCGTTACGGACCGGCGAACCCCGCCCTCACTAGGCATCACATGAAACCCCGTGGTACGAGTTTCGCCACGTTTTGCACGCGCGGATCATGAGTTTGATCGGAGCGCCGCTTGCGGGTGTGCCTTGTGATCGAGCGGCGGCGCCGGGGCCGCCCGGGCGACGTCGGGCGTTACGGGACCGGCGACCCCGCCCCTCACTAGGCATCACATGAAACCCCGTGGTCCGAGTTTCGCCGCGTTTGCACGCGCGGATCATGAGTTTGATCGGAGCGCGCTCGGGTGTGCCTTGTGATCGAGCGGCGGCGCCGGCGGCCGCCCGGGCGACGCCGGGCGTTACGGACCGGCGACCCCGCCCCCTCACTAGGCATCACATGAAACCCCGTGGTCCGAGTTTCGCCGCGTTTGCACGCGCGGATCATGAGTTTGATCGGAGCGCGCTCGGGTGTGCCTTGTGATCGAGCGGCGGCGCCGGGCGGCCGCCCGGGCGACGCCGGGCGTTACGGACCGGCGACCCCGCCCCTCACTAGGCATCACATGAAACCCCGTGGTACGAGTTTCGCCGTTTGCACGCGCGGATCATGAGTTTGATCGAGCGCGCTCGGGTGTGCCTTGTGATCGAGCGGCGGCGCCGGCGGCCGCCCGGGCGACGCCGGCGCACGGACCGGCGACCCCGCCCCCTCACTAGGCATCACATGAAACCCCCGTGGTACGAGTTTCGCCGCGTTTGCACGCGCGGATCATGAGTTTGATCGGAGCGCGCCCGGGTGTGCCTTGTGATCGAAGCGGCGGCGCCGGCGGCCGCCCGGGCGACGCCGGGCGCTACGGACCGGCGACCCCGCCCCTCACTAGGCATCACATGAAACCCCCGTGGTACGAGTTTCGCCGCGTTTGCACGCGCGGATCATGAGTTTGATCGGAGCGCGCCGGGTGTGCCTTGTGATCGAGCGGCGGCGCCGGCGGCCGCCCGGGCGACGCCGGGCGTTACGGGACCGGCGACCCCGCCCCTCACTAGGCATCACATGAAACCCCCGTGGTACGAGTTTCGCGCGCTTGCACGCGCGGATCATGAGTTTGATCGGAGCGCGCTCGGGTGTGCCTTGTGATCGAGCGGCGGCGCCGGCGGCCGCCCGGGCGACGCCGGGCGTTACGGACCGGCGACCCCGCCCCTCACTAGGCATCACATGAAACCCCCGTGGTCCGAGTTTCGCCGCGCTTGGACGCGCGGATCATGAGTTTGATCGGAGCGCGCTCGGGTGTGCCTTGTGATCGAGCGGCGGCGCCGGGCGGCCGCCCGGGCGACGCCGGGCGTTACGGACCGGCGACCCCGCCCCTCACTAGGCATCACATGAAACCCCGTGGTCCGAGTTTCGCCGCGTTTGCACGCGCGGATCATGAGTTTGATCGGAGCGCGCTCGGGTGTGCCTTGTGATCGAGCGGCGGCGCCGGCGGCCGCCCGGGCGACGCCGGGCGTTACGGACCGGCGACCCCGCCCCTCACTAGGCATCACATGAAACCCCCGCGGTACGAGTTTCGCCAGGTTTGCACGCGCGGATCATGAGTTTGATCGGAGCGCGCCGGGTGTGCCTTGTGATCGAGCGGCGGCGCCGGGCGGCCGCCCGGGCGACGCCGGGCGTTACGGACCGGCGACCCCGCCCCCTCACTAGGCATCACATGAAACCCCGTGGTCCGAGTTTCGCCGCGCTTGGACGCGCGGATCATGAGTTTGATCGGAGCGCGCTCGGGTGTGCCTTGTGATCGAGCGGCGGCGCCGGCGGCCGCCCGGGCGACGCCGGGCGTTACGGACCGGCGACCCCGCCCTCACTAGGCATCACATGAAACCCCGTGGTCCGAGTTTCGCCGCGTTTGGACGCGCGGATCATGAGTTTGATCGGAGCGCGCTCGGGTGTGCCTTGTGATCGAGCGGCGGCGCCGGCGGCGCCCGGGCGACGCCGGGCGTATACGGACCGGCGACCCCGCCCCTCACTAGGCATCACATGAAACCCCCGTGGTCCGAGTTTCGCGTTTGCACGCGCGGATCATGAGTTTGATCGGAGCGCGCCGGGTGTGCCTTGTGATCGAGCGGCGGCGCCGGCGGCCGCCCGGGCGACGCCGGGCGTTACGGACCGGCGACCCCGCCCCTCACTAGGCATCACATGAAACCCCGTGGTACGAGTTTCGCCCGCTTGCACGCGCGGATCATGAGTTTGATCGGAGCGCGCCGGGTGTGCCTTGTGATCGAGCGGCGGCGCCGGCGGCCGCCCGGGCGACGCCGGGCGTTACGGACCGGCGACCCCGCCCCTCACTAGGCATCACATGAAACCCCGTGGTCCGAGTTTCGCCGCGTTTGGACGCGCGGATCATGAGTTTGATCGGAGCGCGCTCGGGTGTGCCTTGTGATCGAGCGGCGGCGCCGGCGGCCGCCCGGGCGACGCCGGGCGCTACGGACCGGCGAGCCCGCCCCTCACTAGGCATCACATGAAACCCCGTGGTACGAAGTTTCGCCGGCGTTGCACGCGCGGATCATGAGTTTGATCGGAGCGCGCTCGGGTGTGCCTTGTGATCGAGCGGCAGCCGGGCCGGCCGCCCGGGCGACCTTTGAATCTCCTCGCGGGATGATTGCAGATGCATGTATCATCAAAATAGGACCCCAATGGTGAGTTCTCAACTATTTTGGGGCCTCGGAAAGAAGTTTTGATCGGAGGAAATGGGCCACCGCCGGCGGTGGTGCCCGGCGGCGGCGGAATCTGGTGGCGGGACCATCGTAGATGGATTTGTCATCATAAAAAACCCCAGGGGTGAAGTTTCAGCGAATTCGCACGAGTAGAATTAAAGTTTGATCGGAGTGGAGTGTGCCCGCGCGGCGCCAGCCCGCGCAGCCGCCCGGCCACGCGCCGGGCCGCGCGCACGGTGTCCGGCCGAGGAAAAAGGGGGGTCTCAGAGACCCTTTGTACCCCCGGGGTTGCCCCGGGGGTGGATGTTTTGCAGGTATATTAGGGGGGAGGGTGTTCCTCGCCCCATGGGCGCCCACGCCCGCGCGCGGCCGGTGCGCGCGCGGGTGGGCCGGGCGGGTACCGGGCAGGCGCGGCGGGGCATGGATCAGCCGCGCGCCACCACCCGCCGCCGGGCCGGGCGGGTGGATCCGGCCACCGCCCGGCCGCGGCCTCGGCCGGGCCGACCGGCGGCCACCGGCCACCGCCGCCGGCAGGGGCGGGACGGCCACCGGCCACCGGCCACCGGCCACCACCGCCCGCCGCCGGGCGGACTCCGGCCACCGCCCGCCGCCGCCGGCCGCCGGCGGACTCCGGCCACCGCCCGCCGCCGCCGGCCGCCGGCGGACTCCGGCCACCGCCGCCGCCGCCGGCCGCCGGCGGACTCCGGCCACCGCCGCCGCCGCCGGCCGCCGGCCGGACTCCGGCCACCGGCGACCGGCCACCGACCGGACCCCGCCGGCGGCCGGACCCGGCCACCGGCCACCGGCACCGCCGCCGGAGGCCGGCCGGGCTCCGGCCACCGGCCGCCGCCGCCGCCCGCCTTGTGCCGGACCCCGGCGGGGCGACCGCCGGGCGGTGCTCCGGCGATTGCCGGCCGGGCGACGCTCCGGTGGGTGCCGGCGCGCGGGCGTGCGCGCGCGTCCCGCTCGGCCATGGCCGGGCGTGGACCGCGCGCTCGGCCAGCCCGCACGGCTAGCCCCCGGCGCGGGCTTGCCCGCGCGCGCGCTGCCGGCCATCCGGGTGGGCCTCAGGCCGTGCCGTGGCGCGCGAGCACCGCCGGCCATGCCCGGGGGCGTCGCGCGGTGCCGAGGGCGCGCGGCACCACCGGCTGCCGCGGTCGTCCCGGGCTTGCCCGCGCGGAGGGGCCGACGGTGATTCCGCGCGCCCATGCGCCGCGGGCGCGGCCGTTGCGCCTCGGCGCCCGCGTTGGTTCGTGGCCGGGCGGGCCGCTCGTCCTCCGCGCGCGTGGTGTGGCCTCTTCGGGGATTTTGGTCCCCGGAAAAGCACTAGTTTCGCGAAATAAGGTTAAGAGCCCCCTTGAAAAAAAGGGGGTCTCAGAGACCCTTTGTACCCCCGGGGTTGCCCTGGGGGAGGATGTTTTGCAGGTATATTAGGGGGTGGGGAGTTGTTTGGTGCAAGGTGCGGGGGCGGGCGCGCGGCGCGCCCCCTCGCCCGGGACATGGCGCGCACGGCCATGGCACGTCCGGGTGGCCGCCGGTGGGCCACCCGGAGCTCGGCCGGAGGGCGGGTTGCTCCGCCGCTCCCTCGGCGGCGCCGCCCGCCCTCCGGCCGCCCGGTGTGCCGGGTCGTGCGCGCCGTGCCCCGCTCCCCGCCGACCACCCGGGAGGTGGCTCCGCGCTAACCCGCCCTCGTCGTGGGCGGGTGCCCAACGGCTCTCCACCGCACGCGGCGGAGCTCCGGTGTGTCCCCTCGGTTCCTTGCACCGCCGCGTACCGCAAGGCCATCGCGGATCGTCCCGGCCCGCTCCTTGAGGGCTCTGCGGCTCCGTTTACCTAGGCGCGTATGTCCGGCCGTCTTGGCGGGCGGTCGGTTTCGGTGGCCGGTGACGGTGGCGGGCGCGCGGCCCGCCCCCGCCGATCAGGACACGGCGCGCACCGCCGCGGCACGTCCGGGTCGCCGCCGGTGGGCGACCCGGAACGCGCCGGGAGGCCGGGCGGCGCCGCCGCATTAGCGGCGGCGGCGGCCGGCCCCCGACGCCCGTCTTGTGCCGGGCCGTGCGCGCCGTGCCCCGATCCCCGTCGGCCACCGAGAGGTGCACCCGCGCCGACCCGCCCTCGCCCGAGGGCGGGCACCCAACGGTGCGCCGGCTTTCCTCTGCCGCGCGCCGGTGACTCCCACCGGCTGTGTTCTCCCCACGCCGGGCGTGCGCGAGGCCGCGCGGCTCCGCCCGGCCCCGCGCGCGAGCGCGGCCGCCCCTTCTCACCCGGATCGCGTTCGGGCGGAGCCTTCGCGCCGCGCCTCAGCGCCGACCCGTGCCGCCGCCCAACGCCGCCTCCCGGGGTGACGCGGGCGCCGCGGCCGGGCGGTGAGGCGCGCTCGCGTCCGGT
>CACTHL010000311.1:162500-170000 GCA_902712375.1 Dioscorea dumetorum | reverse complement strand
ATGAAACCCCGTGGGCGGAGTTTCGCCGCGCTCGCACGCGCGGATCGTGAGTTCGATCGGAGCGCGATCATGTGTGCCTTGTGATCGAGCGGCGGCGCCGGGGCCGCCCGGGCGACGCCGGGCGCTACGGACCGGCGACCCCGCCCCTCACTAGGCATCACATGAAACCCCGTGGGCGGAGTTTCGCCGCGTTCGCACGCGCGGATCATGAGTTTGATCGGAGCGCGATCATGTGTGCCTTGTGATCGAGCGGCGGCGCCGGCGCCGCCCGGGCGACGCCGGTGTTCCGGCCCGGCGACCCCGCCCCTCACTAGGCATCACATGAAACCCCGTGGTCCGAGTTTCGCCGCGTTTGCACGCGCGGATCATGAGTTTGATCGGAGCGCGCTCGGGTGTGCCTAGTGTGATCGAGCGGCGGCGCCGGGGGCCGCCCGGCCGACGCCGGCGAAACTCAACGGCGACAACGCCCGCTCACTAGGAATCCCATGAAACCCCGTGGGCGGAGTTTCGCCGCGCCGCAAGCGCGGATCGTGAGTTTGATCGGAGAGCGATCATGTGTGCCTTGTGATCGAGCGGCGGCGCCGGGCGCCGCCCGGGCGACGCCGGGCGTTCCGGCCCGGCGACCCCGCCCCTCACTAGGCATCACATGAAACCCCCGTGGTCCGAGTTTCGCCGCGTTCGCACGCGCGGATCATGAGTTTGATCGGAGCGCGCCGGGCGGCGGCGCCGGGGCCCCACGGGCGACGCCGGCGAAACTCAACGGCGACAACGCCCGCTCACTAGGCATCACATGAAACCCCCGTGGGCGGAGTTTCGCCGCGCTCGCACGCGCGGATCGTGAGTTTGATCGGAGCGCGATCATGTGTGCCTTGTGATCGAGCGGCGGCGGCGCGCCGGGCGACGCCGGGCGTTCCGCCCCGGCGACCCCCGCCCCTCACTAGGCATCACATGAAACCCCGTGGTCCGAGTTTCGCCGCGCTCGCACGCGCGGATCATGAGTTCGATCGGAGCGCGCTCGGGTGCGCCTTGTGATCGGGCGGCGACGCCGGCGAAACTCAACGGCGACAACGCCCGCTCACTAGGCATCACATGAAACCCCGTGGGCGGAGTTTCGCCGCGCTTCGCACGCGCGGATCGTGAGTTTGATCGGAGGGCGATCATGTGTGCCTTGTGATCGAGCGGCGGCGCGGCGCGCCCCGGGCGACCTTTGAATTTCCTTGCGGGATGATCGCAGATGCATGTATCATCAAAATAGGCACCCGATGGCGAGTTCTCAACTATTTTGGGGCCTTGGAACGAAAGTTTGATCGGAGGAAATGGCCCACCACCGGCGGGGGCGGTCCGGCGGCGGCGGAATCCGGCGGCGGGACCATCGTAGATGGATTTGTCATCATAAAAAACCCCTACGGGTGAAGTTTCAGCGAATCCGCACGAGTGGAATGGGAGTTTGATCGGAGTGGGGTGTGCCTTGTGTGATCGAGTGGGGCCGCGGGTCCCGGCCGGGATCGGGGTCCCCGGAAAACCACTAGTTTCGCGAAATAAGGTTAGGCGCCCCTCTCAAGAAAAGGGGGGTCTCAGAGACCCTTTGTACCCCCCGGGCTGCCCGGGGGTGGATGTTTTGCAGGTATAGTAGGGGGTGGGCGCCCAAGCCGACCCCCCCATGGGCGGTGATGGGCACTCCGCCACGCCCGCCGGTGGGCGATGGGGGGCGATGATCACGGCGTGAGCCCGGCACGCCGACACCCATATATAAATTTAAGAAGAAGAAGAAGAAGGAGGAGGGAGGGAGGGCGGGGCGGGCGGGCCGAGCGGCGGCGATCCGCGCCGCCGGACCGCGGCGGGCGCCGGCCGGCCCGCCGCGGGGCTGTCCGGGCCGGGGCTGCCTGGCCCGCCGCGTGGCCGGCGCGGCTGCCGGGCGGGGCAGCGGCGCCGGGCGCCCGCGCCCGCCGCGTGGCTGCGTGGCTGCCTGGCTGGCGCGCCGCCTGGCCGGTCAGCCGCGGCAAGCGGTGCCAGGCGCCCCGCCTGGCTGGCCGGCTGGCAGGCGCGCTGCCCGCCCAGCCAGGCAGCCAGCATGTCTGGCTGGCTGGCAGGCGCGCGGCCTGCCCAGCCAGCCAGCCAGCATGTCTGGCTGGCAGGCGCGCGGCCTGCCCAGCCAGCCAGCCAGCATGTCTGGCTGGCAGGCGCGCCTGCCCAGCGCTGGCTGGCTGGCTGGCGCGCTGCGCTGGACCGCTGCAGCGCGCGCCCAGCCTAGCATCCCCGCGCGCCGCGGGCGCAGCCATGCCCGACGCGTGGCCGTCCCCCGCATCGCCGACGGCGAGGGATGAGAAAACTTGCCTCGGAATGGAGGACAAAGGGCACCAAAACGGGAGGGTTAAAATGGAACGAGTTCTATGACAAGGTCATTCGCGCCGGGTGTGCCTTGTGATCGAGCGGCGGCGCCGGCGGCCGCCCGGGCGACGCCGGGCGTTACGGACCGGCGACCCCGCCCCTCACTAGGCATCACATGAAACCCCGTGGTCCGAGTTTCGCCGCGTTTGCACGAGCGGATCATGAGTTTGATCGGAGCGCGCCGGGTGTGCCTTGTGATCGAGCGGCGGCGCCGGCGGCCGCCCGGGCGACGCCGGGCGTTACGGACCGGCGACCCCGCCCCTCACTAGGCATCACATGAAACCCCGTGGTCCGAGTTTCGCCGCGTTTGGACGCGCGGATCATGAGTTTGATCGGAGCGCGCCGGGTGTGCCTTGTGATCGAGCGGCGGCGCCGGCGGCCGCCCGGGCGACGCCGGGCGCTACGGACCGGCGACCCCGCCCCTCACTAGGCATCACATGAAACCCCGTGGTCCGAGTTTCGCCGCGCTTGGACGCGCGGATCATGAGTTTGATCGGAGCGCGCCGGGTGTGCCTTGTGATCGAGCGGCGGCGCCGGCGGCCGCCCGGGCGACGCCGGGCGCATACGGACCGGCGACCCCGCCCCTCACTAGGCATCACATGAAACCCCGTGGTCCGAGTTTCGCCGCGTTTGCACGCGCGGATCATGAGTTTGATCGGAGCGCGCTCGGGTGTGCCTTGTGATCGAGCGGCGGCGCCGGGCGGCCGCCCGGGCGACGCCGGGCGTTACGGACCGGCGACCCCGCCCCTCACTAGGCATCACATGAAACCCCGTGGTACGAAGTTTCGCCGCGTTTGCACGCGCGGATCATGAGTTTGATCGGAGCGCGCCGGGTGTGCCTTGTGATCGAGCGGCGGCGCCGGCGGCCGCCCGGGCGACGCCGGGCGTTACGGACCGGCGACCCCGCCCCTCACTAGGCATCACATGAAACCCCGTGGTCCGAGTTTCGCCGCGTTTGCACGCGCGGATCATGAGTTTGATCGGAGCGCGCCGGGTGTGCCTTGTGATCGAGCGGCGGCGCGGCGGCCGCCCGGGCGACGCCGGGCGTACGGACCGGCGACCCCGCCCCTCACTAGGCATCACATGAAACCCCGTGGTACGAGTTTCGCCGCGTTTGCACGCGCGGATCATGAGTTTGATCGGAGCGCGCCGGGTGTGCCTTGTGATCGAGCGGCGGCGCCGGCGGCCGCCCGGGCGACGCCGGGCGTTACGGACCGGCGACCCCGCCCCTCACTAGGCATCACATGAAACCCCGTGGTCCGAGTTTCGCCGCGTTTGGACGCGCGGATCATGAGTTTGATCGGAGCGCGCTCGGGTGTGCCTTGTGATCGAGCGGCGGCGCCGGCGGCCGCCCGGGCGACGCCGGGCGTTACGGACCGGCGACCCCGCCCCTCACTAGGCATCACATGAAACCCCGTGGTCCGAGTTTCGCCGCGTTTGCACGCGCGGATCATGAGTTTGATCGGAGCGCGCCCGGGTGTGCCTTGTGATCGAGCGGCGGCGCCGGGCGGCCGCCCGGGCGACGCCGGGCGCTACGGACCGGCGACCCCGCCCCTCACTAGGCATCACATGAAACCCCGTGGTCCGAGTTTCGCCGCGTTTGCACGCGCGGATCATGAGTTTGATCGGAGGGCTCGGGTGTGCCTTGTGATCGAGCGGCGGCGCCCGGCGGCCCGGGCGACGCCGGCGCCCCCCCCCTCACTCACTGGGCATCACATGAAACCCCGTGGTACCGAAGTTTCGCGCGTTTGCACGCGCGGATCATGAGTTTGATCGGAGCGCGCCGGGTGTGCCTTGTGATCGAGCGGCGGCGCCGGCCGCCCGGGCGACGCCGGGCGTTACGGACCGGCGACCCCGCCCCTCACTAGGCATCACATGAAACCCCGTGGTACGAGTTTCGCCGCGTTTGCACGCGCGGATCATGAGTTTGATCGGAGCGCGCTCGGGTGTGCCTTGTGATCGAGCGGCGGCGCCGGCGGCCGCCCGGGCGACGCCGGGCGTTACGGACCGGCGACCCCGCCCCTCACTAGGCATCACATGAAACCCCCGTGGTACGAGTTTCGCCGCGTTTGCACGCGCGGATCATGAGTTTGATCGGAGCGCGCTCGGGTGTGCCTTGTGATCGAGCGGCGGCGCCGGGCGGCCGCCCGGGCGACGCCGGGCGCTACGGACCGGCGACCCCGCCCCTCACTAGGCATCACATGAAACCCCCGTGGTACGAAGTTTCGCCGCGTTTGCACGCGCGGATCATGAGTTTGATCGGAGCGCGCCGGGTGTGCCTTGTGATCGAGCGGCGGCGCCGGCGGCCGCCCGGGCGACGCCGGGCGTTACGGACCGGCGACCCCGCCCCTCACTAGGCATCACATGAAACCCCGTGGTCCGAGTTTCGCCGCGCTTGCACGCGCGGATCATGAGTTTGATCGGAGCGCGCCGGGTGTGCCTTGTGATCGAGCGGCGGCGCCGGCGGCCGCCCGGGCGACGCCGGGCGTTACGGACCGGCGACCCCGCCCCTCACTAGGCATCACATGAAACCCCCGTGGTCCGAGTTTCGCCGCGTTTGCACGCGCGGATCATGAGTTTGATCGGAGCGCGCTCGGGTGTGCCTTGTGATCGAGCGGCGGCGCCGGCGGCCGCCCGGGCGACGCCGGGCGTTACGGACCGGCGACCCCGCCCCTCACTAGGCATCACATGAAACCCCGTGGTACGAGTTTCGCCGCGTTTGCACGCGCGGATCATGAGTTTGATCGGAGCGCGCCGGGTGTGCCTTGTGATCGAGCGGCGGCGCCGGCGGCCGCCCGGGCGACGCCGGGCGCTACGGACCGGCGACCCCGCCCCTCACTAGGCATCACATGAAACCCCGTGGTCCGAGTTTCGCCGCGTTTGGACGCGCGGATCATGAGTTTGATCGGAGCGCGCTCGGGTGTGCCTTGTGATCGAGCGGCGGCGCCGGCGGCCGCCCGGGCGACGCCGGGCGTTACGGACCGGCGACCCCGCCCCTCACTAGGCATCACATGAAACCCCCGTGGTCCGAGTTTCGCCGCGTTTGGACGCGCGGATCATGAGTTTGATCGGAGCGCGCTCGGGTGTGCCTTGTGATCGAGCGGCGGCGCCGGCGGCCGCCCGGGCGACGCCGGGCGCACGGACCGGCGACCCCGCCCCCACTAGGCATCACATGAAACCCCGTGGTACGAGTTTCGCCGCGTTTGCACGCGCGGATCATGAGTTTGATCGGAGCGCGCTCGGGTGTGCCTTGTGATCGAGCGGCGGCGCCGGCGGCCGCCCGGGCGACGCCGGGCGTTACGGACCGGCGACCCCGCCCCTCACTAGGCATCACATGAAACCCCGTGGTACCGAGTTTCGCCGCGCTTGCACGCGCGGATCATGAGTTTGATCGGAGCGCGCCGGGTGTGCCTTGTGATCGAGCGGCGGCGCCGGCGGCCGCCCGGGCGACGCCGGGCGTTACGGACCGGCGACCCCGCCCCTCACTAGGCATCACATGAAACCCCGTGGTCCGAGTTTCGCCGCGCTTGCACGCGCGGATCATGAGTTTGATCGGAGCGCGCTCGGGTGTGCCTTGTGATCGAGCGGGCGGCGCCGGGCGGCCGCCCGGGCGACGCCGGGCGTTACGGACCGGCGACCCCGCCCCTCACTAGGCATCACATGAAACCCCGTGGTACGAGTTTCGCCGTTTGCACGCGCGGATCATGAGTTTGATCGGAGCGCGCTCGGGTGTGCCTTGTGATCGAGCGGCGGCGCCGGCGGCCGCCCGGGCGACGCCGGGCGTTACGGACCGGCGACCCCGCCCCTCACTAGGCATCACATGAAACCCCGTGGTCCGAGTTTCGCCGCGTTTGGACGCGCGGATCATGAGTTTGATCGGAGCGCGCTCGGGTGTGCCTTGTGATCGAGCGGCGGCGCCGGCGGCCGCCCGGGCGACGCCGGGCGCTACGGACCGGCGACCCCGCCCCTCACTAGGCATCACATGAAACCCCCGTGGTCCGAGTTTCGCCGCGTTTGCACGCGCGGATCATGAGTTTGATCGGAGCGCGCTCGGGTGTGCCTTGTGATCGAGCGGCGGCGCCGGCGGCCGCCCGGGCGACGCCGGGCGTTACGGACCGGCGACCCCGCCCCTCACTAGGCATCACATGAAACCCCCGTGGTCCGAGTTTCGCCGCGTTTGGACGCGCGGATCATGAGTTTGATCGGAGCGCGCTCGGGTGTGCCTTGTGATCGAGCGGCGGCGCCGGCGGCCGCCCGGGCGACGCCGGGCGCTACGGACCGGCGACCCCGCCCCTCACTAGGCATCACATGAAACCCCGTGGTCCGAGTTTCGCCGCGTTTGGACGCGCGGATCATGAGTTTGATCGGAGCGCGCTCGGGTGTGCCTTGTGATCGAGCGGCGGCGCCGGCGGCCGCCCGGGCGACGCCGGGCGCTACGGACCGGCGACCCCGCCCCTCACTAGGCATCACATGAAACCCCGTGGTCCGAGTTTCGCCGCGTTTGCACGCGCGGATCATGAGTTTGATCGGAGCGCCGGGGGCCTTGTGATCGAGACGGCGGCGCCGGCGGCCGCCCGGGCGACGCCTTACGGACCGGCGACCCCGCCCCTCACTAGGCATCACATGAAACCCCGTGGTACGAGGTTCGCCGCTTGCACGCGCGGATCATGAGTTTGATCGGAGCGCGCTCGGGTGTGCCTTGTGATCGAGCGGCGGCGCCGGCGGCCGCCCGGGCGACGCCGGGCGCTACGGACCGGCGACCCCGCCCCTCACTAGGCATCACATGAAACCCCGTGGTCCGAGTTTCGCCGCGTTTGGACGCGCGGGATCATGAGTTTGATCGGAGCGCGCTCGGGTGTGCCTTGTGATCGAGCGGCGGCGCCGGCGGCCGCCCGGGCGACGCCGGGCGTTACGGACCGGCGAGCCCGCCCCTCACTAGGCATCACATGAAACCCCGTGGTACGAGTTTCGCCGCGTTTGCACGCGCGGATCATGAGTTTGATCGGAGCGCGCTCGGGTGTGCCTTGTGATCGAGCGGCGGCGCCGGCGGCCGCCCGGGCGACCTTTGAATCTCCTCGCGGGATGATTGCAGATGCATGTATCATCAAAATA
>CACTHL010000311.1:135000-152500 GCA_902712375.1 Dioscorea dumetorum | reverse complement strand
GCCGGGGCCGCCCGGGCGACGCCGGGCGTTACGGACCGGCGACCCCGCCCCTCACTAGGCATCACATGAAACCCCGTGGGCGGAGTTTCGCCGCGTTCGCACGCGCGGATCATGAGTTTGATCGGAGCGCGATCATGTGTGCCTTGTGATCGAGCGGCGGCGCGGGCGCCGCCCGGGCGACGCCGGTGTTCCCGGCCCGGCGACCCCGCCCCTCACTAGGCATCACATGAAACCCCGTGGTCCGAGTTTCGCGGTTTGCACGCGCGGATCATGAGTTTGAACGGAGCGCGCCGGGTGTGCCTAGTGTGATCGAGCGGCGGCGCCGGGGCCGCCCGGCCGACGCCGGCGAAACTCAACGGCGACAACGCCCGCTCACTAGGAATCCCATGAAACCCCCGTGGGCGGAGTTTCGCCGCGTTCGCAAGCGCGGATCGTGAGTTTGATCGGAGCGCGATCATGTGTGCCTTGTGATCGAGCGGCGGCGCCGGGCGCCGCCCGGGCGACGCCGGGCGTTCCGGCCCGGCGACCCCGCCCCTCACTAGGCATCACATGAAACCCCGTGGTCCGAGTTTCGCCGCGCTCGCACGCGCGGATCATGAGTTTGATCGGAGCGCGCCGGGCGGCGGCGCCGGGGCCCCACGGGCGACGCCGGCGAAACTCAACGGCGACAACGCCCGCTCACTAGGCATCACATGAAACCCCCGTGGGCGGAGTTTCGCCGCGTTCGCACGCGCGGATCGTGAGTTTGATCGGAGCGCGATCATGTGTGCCTTGTGATCGAGCGGCGGCGCCGGGCGCCGCCCGGGCGACGCCGGGCGTTCCGCCCCGGCGACCCCGCCCCCTCACTAGGCATCACATGAAACCCCGTGGTCCGAGTTTCGCCGCGCTCGCACGCGCGGATCATGAGTTCGATCGGAGCGCGCCGGGTGCGCCTTGTGATCGGGCGGCGGCGCCGGGGCCCCACGGGCGACGCCGGCGAAACTCAACGGCGACAACGCCCGCTCACTAGGCATCACATGAAACCCCGTGGGCGGAGTTTCGCCGCTTCGCACGCGCGGATCGTGAGTTTGATCGGAGGGCGATCATGTGTGCCTTGTGATCGAGCGCGGCGGCGCGGCGCCGCCCGGGCGACCTTTGAATTTCCTTGCGGGATGATCGCAGATGCATGTATCATCAAAATAGGCACCCGATGGCGAGTTCTCAACTATTTTGGGGCCTTGGAACGAAAGTTTGATCGGAGGAAATGGCCCACCACCGGCGGGGGCGGTCCGGCGGCGGCGGAATCCGGCGGCGGGACCATCGTAGATGGATTTGTCATCATAAAAAACCCCTACGGGTGAAGTTTCAGCGAATTCGCACGAGTGGAATGGGAGTTTGATCGGAGTGGGGTGTGCCTTGTGTGATCGAGTGGGGCTGCGGGTCCTGGCCGGGATCGGGGTCCCCGGAAAACCACTAGTTTCGCGAAATAAGGTTAGGCGCCCCCTCTCAAGAAAAGGGGGTCTCAGAGACCCTTTGTACCCCCGGGGCTGCCTGGGGGTGGATGTTTTGCAGGTATAGTAGGGGGTGGGCGCCCAAGCCGACCCCCCCATGGGCGGTGATGGGCACTCCGCTACGCCCGTCGGTGGGCGATGGGGGGGCGATGATCACGGCGTGTTCCGGCACGCCGACACCCATATATAAATTTAAGAAGAAGAAGAAGAAGGAGGAGGGAGGGAGGGAGGGCGGGGCGGGCGGGCCGAGCGGCGGCGATCCGCGCCGCCGGACCGCGGCGGGCGCCGGCTGGCCCGCTGCGGGGCTGTCCGGGCTGGGGCTGCCTGGCCCGCTGCGTGGCGGGCGCGCTGCCTGGCGGGGCAGCGGCGCCGGGCGCCCCGCCCGCTGCGTGGCTGCCTGGCTGGCGCGCTGCCTGGCTGGTCAGCCGCGGCAAGCGGTGCCAGGCGCCCCGTCTGGCTGGCTGGCTGGCAGGCGCGCGGCCTGCCCAGCCAGCCAGCCAGCATGTCTGGCTGGCTGGCAGGCGCGCGGCCTGCCCAGCCAGCCAGCCAGCATGTCTGGCTGGCAGGCGCGCGGCCTGCCCAGCGGCGCCAGGCCCCTGCCTCGCTGGCTGGCTGGCGCGCTGCGCTGGACCGCTGCAGCGCGCGCCCAGCCTAGCATCCCTCCGCGCCGCGGGCGCAGCCATGCCCGACGCGTGGCCGTCCCCGCATCGCCGACGGCGAGGGATGAGAAAACTTGCCTCGGAATGGAGGACAAAGGGCACCAAAACGGGAGGGTTAAAATGGAACGAGTTCTATGACAAGGTCATTCGCGCTCGGGTGTGCCTTGTGATCGAGCGGCGGCGCCGGCGGCCGCCCGGGCGACGCCGGGCGTTACGGACCGGCGACCCCGCCCCCTCACTAGGCATCACATGAAACCCCGTGGTACGAGTTTCGCCGCGTTTGCACGCGCGGATCATGAGTTTGATCGGAGCGCGCTCGGGTGTGCCTTGTGATCGAGCGGCGGCGCCGGGCGGCCGCCCGGGCGACGTCGGGCGTTACGGACCGGCGACCCCGCCCGCTCACTAGGCATCACATGAAACCCCCGTGGTCCGAGTTTCGCCGCGTTTGCACGCGCGGATCATGAGTTTGATCGGAGCGCGCTCGGGTGTGCCTTGTGATCGAGCGGCGGCGCCGGCGGCCGCCCGGGCGACGTCGGGCGTTACGGACCGGCGACCCCGCCCCCTCACTAGGCATCACATGAAACCCCGTGGTAACGAGTTTCGCCGCGTTTGCACGCGCGGATCATGAGTTTGATCGGAGCGCGCTCGGGTGTGCCTTGTGATCGAGCGGCGGCGCCGGGCGGCCGCCCGGGCGACGCCGGGCGTTACGGACCGGCGACCCCGCCCCCTCACTAGGCATCACATGAAACCCCCGTGGTACGAGTTTCGCCGCGTTTGCACGCGCGGATCATGAGTTTGATCGGAGCGCGCTCGGGTGTGCCTTGTGATCGAGCGGCGGCGCCGGGCGGCCGCCCGGGCGACGTCGGGCGTTACGGACCGGCGACCCCGCCCCCTCACTAGGCATCACATGAAACCCCCGTGGTACGAGTTTCGCCGCGTTTGCACGCGCGGATCATGAGTTTGATCGGAGCGCGCTCGGGTGTGCCTTGTGATCGAGCGGCGGCGCCGGCGGCCGCCCGGGCGACGCCGGGCGTTACGGACCGGCGACCCCGCCCCTCACTAGGCATCACATGAAACCCCCGTGGTACGAGTTTCGCCGCGTTTGCACGCGCGGATCATGAGTTTGATCGGAGCGCGCTCGGGTGTGCCTTGTGATCGAGCGGCGGCGCCGGCGGCCGCCCGGGCGACGCCGGGCGTTACGGACCGGCGACCCCGCCCCTCACTAGGCATCACATGAAACCCCCGTGGTACGAGTTTCGCCGCGTTTGCACGCGCGGATCATGAGTTTGATCGGAGCGCGCTCGGGTGTGCCTTGTGATCGAGCGGCGGCGCCGGGCGGCCGCCCGGGCGACGTCGGGCGTTACGGACCGGCGACCCCGCCCCTCACTAGGCATCACATGAAACCCCCGTGGTACGAGTTTCGCCGCGTTTGCACGCGCGGATCATGAGTTTGATCGGAGCGCGCTCGGGTGTGCCTTGTGATCGAGCGGCGGCGCCGGCGGCCGCCCGGGCGACGTCGGGCGTTACGGACCGGCGACCCCGCCCCTCACTAGGCATCACATGAAACCCCCGTGGTACGAGTTTCGCCGCGTTTGCACGCGCGGATCATGAGTTTGATCGGAGCGCGCTCGGGTGTGCCTTGTGATCGAGCGGCGGCGCCGGGCGGCCGCCCGGGCGACGTCGGCGCGTAGGACCGGCGACCCCGCCCCCTCACTAGGCATCACATGAAACCCCCGTGGTACGAGTTTCTCCGCGTTTTGGCGCGCGGATCATGAGTTTGATCGGAGCGCGTCCGGGTGTGCCTTGTGATCGGCGGCGCCGGCGGCCGCCCGGGCGACGTCGGCCGTTACGGACCGGCGACCCCGCCCCTCACTAGGCATCACATGAAACCCCGTGGTACGAGTTTCGCCGCGTTTGCGACGCGCGGATCATGAGTTTGATCGAGAAGGCGCGCGCCGGCGGCCGCCCGGGCGACGTCGGGCGTTACGGACCGGCGACCCCGCCCCCTCACTAGGCATCACATGAAACCCCCGTGGTCGAGTTTCGCCGCGTTTGCACGCGCGGATCATGAGTTTGATCGGAGCGCGCTCGGGTGTGCCTTGTGATCGAGCGGCGGGCGCCCGGCGGCCGCCCGGGCGACGTCGGCGTTAGCGGACCGGCGACCCCGCCCCCTCACTAGGCATCACATGAAACCCCCGTGGTACGACGTTGCCGCGTTTGCACGCGCGGATCATGAGTTTGATCGGAGCGCGCTCGGGTGTGCCCTTTTGAGACGGCGGCGCCCGGCGGCCGCCGCGGGCGTTACGGAGGACCGGCGACCCCGCCCCTCACTAGGCATCACATGAAACCCCCGTGGTCCGAGTTTCGCCGCGCTTGCACGCGCGGATCATGAGTTTGATCGGAGCGCGCTCGGGTGTGCCTTGTGTATCGAGCGGCGGCGCCGGCGGCCGCCCGGGCGACGTCGGGCGTTACGGACCGGCGACCCCGCCCCCTCACTAGGCATCACATGAAACCCCCGTGGTTCGGAGTTTCGCGCCGTTTGCACGTGCGGGGGATCATGAGTTTGATCGGAGCTCGCCGGGTGTGCCTTGTGATCGGGCGGCGGGGGCCGCCCGGGCGACGCCGGGCGTTACGGACCGGCGACCCCGCCCCCTCACTAGGCATCACATGAAACCCCCGTGGTCGGAGTTTCCCCGCGTTTGCACGCGCGGATCATGAGTTTGATCAGGCGCGGCGGGTGTGCCTTGTGATCGGGGGCGGCGGCGGGCGGCCGCCCGGGCGACGTCGGGCGTTACGGACCGGCGACCCCGCCCCCTCACTAGGCATCACATGAAACCCCCGTGGGTGGGTGTTTTCCCCGTTTTCACGCGCGGATCATGAGTTTGATCGCGAGCGCGCTCGGGTGTGCCTTGTGGTCAGCGGCGGCGCCGGCGGCCGCCCGGGCGACGTCGGGCGTTACGGACCGGCGACCCCGCCCCTCACTAGGCATCACATGAAACCCCCGTGGTACGAGTTTCGCCGCGCGTTTGCACGCGCGGATCATGAGTTTGATCGGAGCGCGCTCGGGTGTGCCTTGTGATCGACGAGCGGCGGCGCGCCCGGGCGACGCCGCGGCGTTGGCGACGCCGGCAAGACCGGCGACCCCGCCCCCTCACTAGGCATCACATGAAACCCCCGTGGTACGAGTTTCGCCGCGTTTGCACGCGCGGATCATGAGTTTGAACGCGGTCGGGCGCTCGGGTGTGCCTTGTGATCGAGCGGCGGCGCCGCGGCCGCCCGGGCGCCGGGCGTTACGGCGTACCCGGCATCAACATGAAACCCCGTGGTCCGAGTTGCCTTGCACGCCGAACAACAGGATCGGGTGTGCCTTGGAAGCAGGGGCCTGGCGGCCGCCCGGCGGACGCTTACTGAGGCATCGCCTGAACCCTAGGCATCACATGAAACCCCGTGGTCCGAGTTTCGCCGCGTTTGCACGCGCGGATCATGAGTTTGATCGGGAGCGCTCGGGTGTGCCTTGTGATCGAGCGGCGGCCGGCGCCGCGGCCGCCCGGGCGACGTCGGCGCGTTACGGACCGGCGACCCCCGCCCCTCACTAGGCATCACATGAAACCCCGGCGTGGTTCGAGTTTCGCCGCGTTTGCACGGGCGGATCATGAGTTTGATCGGAGCGCGCTCGGGTGTGCCTTGTGATCGGAGCGGCGGGGCCGCGGGCGACGCCGGGCGAGCGACCCCGCCCAAGCATGACGGACCGTAGTTTGGGCGGGCCGGGCGACCGCCGGGCTGACGATCCAGGCATCACATGAAACCCCCGTGGTACGAGTTTCGCCGCTTGTACGCGGCGGATCATGTAGTTTGATCGGAGCGCGCCCGGGTGTGCTTTGTGATCGAGCGGCGGCGCCGGCGGCCGCCCGGGCGACGTCGGGCGTTACGGACCGGCGACCCCGCCCCCTCACTAGGCATCACATGAAACCCCGTGGTCCGAGTTTCGCCGCGTTTGCACGCGCGGATCATGAGTTTGATCGGAGCGCGCTCGGGTGTGCCTTGTGATCGAGCGGCGGCGCCGGGCGGCCGCCCGGGCGACGTCGGCGCGCGGACCGGCGACCCCCCCCTCACTAGGCATCACATGAAACCCCGTGGTACGAGTTTTCGCCGCGGTTGCACGCGCGGATCATGAGTTTGATCGGAGCGCGCTCGGGTGTGCCTTGTGATCGGGCGGCGGCGCCGCCGCCCGGGCGACGTCGGCGGTACGGACCGGCGACCCCGCCCCCTCACTAGGCATCACATGATTGCCGCGTAAAGCCAGGAATTGAGGGCCTGCCTTTGTGATTGAGCGGCGGCGGCCGCCCGGGACGGTTCGACGACCCCCTCACTAGGGCATCACTGAAACCCCGTGGTAAGGCTGGCCGGGCTGCAGGCATGAGTTGACGACGCCGAGCCCTCCCTCACTAGGCATCACATGAAACCCCCGTGGTACCGAGTTTCGCCCGTTTGCACGCGCGGATCATGAGTTTGATCGAAGCGCGCTCGGGTGTGCCTTGTGATCGAGCGGGGGCGCGGCCGCGGGGGGACGGCGGGGGCGTAAGGGACCGGGGGACCCCGCCCCCTCACTAGGCATCACATGAAACCCCCGTGGTACGAGTTTCGCCGGTTTGCACGCGCGGATCATGAGTTTGATCGGGGCGCGCTCGGGTGTGCCTTGTGATCGAGCGGCGGCGCCGGGCGGCGCCTGTGACCGAGCGTTAGGGGCGACCGGCGACCGCCGCCCGCTCACCAGGCATCACGTGAAACCCCGTGGTCGATTTTGCTTTAGGGGCGCCGGCGCCCGGAGCGCGGCCGGACGGCGACCCCGCCCCCTCACTAGGCATCACATGAAACCCCCGTGGTCAGGAGTTTCGCCGCGTTTGCACGCGCGGATCATGAGTTTGATCGGAGCGCTCGGGTGTGCCTTGTGATCGAGCGGCGGCGCCGGCGGCCGCCCGGGCGACGTCGGGCGTTACGGACCGGCGACCCCGCCCCCTCACTAGGCATCACATGAAACCCCCGTGGTCACGAGTTTCGCCGCGTTTGCACGCGCGGATCATGAGTTTGATCGGAGCGCGCTCGGGTGTGCCTTGTGATCGAGCGGGCGGGCCGCGGCGGCGCGGGACCGGACCCCCCCCTCACTAGGCATCACAGAACCCCGTGGCACGGCGAGTTGGGCCGGGCGTTTGATGAGCGCCTTGGGGCGGGCAGCCGGCGGTACGGCGAGGCGGCGACCCCGCCCCCTCACTAGGCATCACATGAAACCCCCGTGGTACGAGTCTCCTCCAACGCGTTCGCACGCGGATCATGAGTTTGATCGGGGGGCGCTCGGGTGTGCCTTGTGATCGAGCGGCGGCGCCGGGGCGGCCGCCCGGGCGACGCCGGGCGTTACGGACCGGCGACCCCGCCCCTCACTAGGCATCACATGAAACCCCCGTGGTACGAGTTTCGCCGCGTTTGCACGCGCGGATCATGAGTTTGATCGGAGCGCTGCGGGTGTGCCTTGTGATCGAGCGGCGGCGCCGGCGGCCGCCCGGGCGACGTCGGCGTTACGGACCGGCGACCCCGCCCCTCACTAGGCATCACATGAAACCCCCGTGGTACGAGTTTCGCCGCGTTTGCACGCGCGGATCATGAGTTTGATCGGGGCGCTCGGGTGTGCCTTGTGATCGAGCCGCGGCGGCCGCCCGGGCGCCGCGGGCGTGTACGGACCGGCGCCCCGCCCCTTCAGGCATCACATGAAACCCCGTGGGTAGAGTTTTGCTTCGCGTTGCACGCGCGGATCATGAGTTTGATCGGAGCGCGCCTCGGGTGTGCCTTGTGATCGAGCGGCGGCGCCGCGGCGGCGGCCCGGGCGACGCCGGCGTTACGGACCGGCGACCCCGCCCCTCACTAGGCATCACATGAAACCCCCCGTGGGCTAGTTTCGCCGCGTTTGCACGCGCGGATCATGAGTTTGATCGGAGCGCGCTCGGGTGTGCCTTGTGATCGAGCGGCGGCGCCGGCGGCCGCCCGGGCGACGTCGGCGTTTACGGACCGGCGACCCCGCCCCCTCACTAGGCATCACATGAAACCCCGTGGTACGAGTTTCTTCGCGTTTGCACGCGCGGATCATGAGTTTGATCGGAGCGCGCTCGGGTTGTGCCTTGTGATCGAGCGGCGGGCGGCCGCGCCGGCGGGCGCCGCGGCGACGTCGGCGTTACGGACCGGCGACCCCGCCCCTCACTAGGCATCACATGAAACCCCCGTGGTACGAGTTTGCCGCGTTTGCACGCGCGGATCATGAGTTTGATCGGAGCGCGTCCGGGTGTGCCTTGTGATCGAGCGGCGCGCGGCGGCCGCCCGGGCGACGTCGGGCGTTACGGACCGGCGACCCCGCCCCCTCACTAGGCATCACATGAAACCCCCGTGGTAGAGTTTCGCCGGCGTTTGCACGCGCGGATCATGAGTTTGATCGGAGCGCGCTCGGGTGTGCCTTGTGATCGAGCGGCGGCGCCGGCGCGGCCGCCCGGGCGACGTCGGCGTCTACGGACCGGCGACCCCGCCCCCTCACTAGGCATCACATGAAACCCCCGTGGTCCGAGTTTCGCCGCGTTTGCACGCGCGGATCATGAGTTTGATCGGAGCGCGCTTCGGGTGTGCCTTGTGATCGAGCGGCGGCGCCGGCGGCCGCCCGGGCGACGTCCGGGCGTTACGGACCGGCGACCCCGCCCCCTCACTAGGCATCACATGAAAACCCCGTGGTCCGAGTTTCGCGCGGTTTGCACGCGACAAGGATATGAGTTTGCGCATCGGGTGTGCCTTTGTGATCGGCGGCGGGCGGCGCCCGGGCGACGTCCGGGGCGCTACGGACCGGCGACCCCGCCCCCTCACTAGGCATCACATGAAACCCCCGTGGTACGAGTTTTTCGCCACGTTTTGCACGCGCGGATCATGAGTTTGATCGGAGCGCGCTCGGGTGTGCCTTGTGATCGAGCGGCGGCGCCGGCGGCCGCCCGGGCGACGTCGGGCGTTACGGACCGGCGACCCCGCCCCCTCACTAGGCATCACATGAAACCCCCGTGGTCCGAGTTTCGCCGCGTTTGCACGCGCGGGATCATGAGTTTGATCGGAGCGCGCTGGGGTGTGCCTTGTGATCGAGCGGGCGGCGGCGGCCGGCGGCCCGCCGCCCCCGGCCGGCTTCGGGCGGGGCCCCCCCCCCTCACTAGGCCTCCACATCACATGAAACCCCCGTGGTACGAGTTTCGCCGTTTTTAGCAGCGCGGATCATGAGTTTGATCGGAGCGCGCTCGGGTGTGCCTTGTGATCGCAGCGGCGCGCCGGCGGCCCGGCGACGCCGGGTGCATGGACCGGCGACCCCGCCCCCTCACTAGGCATCACATGAAACCCCCGTGGTACCGAGTTTCGCCGCGTTTGCACGCGCGGATCATGAGTTTGATCGGAGCGCGCTCGGGTGTGCCTTGTGATCGAGCGGCGGCGCCGGGCCGCCGGGCGCGTCGGCGTTACGGACCGGCGACCCCGCCCCCTCACTAGGCATCACATGAAACCCCCGTGGTACGAGTTTCGCCGCGTTTGCACGCGCGGATCATGAGTTTGATCGGAGCGCGCGGGGGTGTGCCTTGTGATCGAGCGCGGCGCGGGGGCCGCCCGGGGGGCGCGGGGTTACGGACCGGCGACCCCGCCCCTCACTAGGCATCACATGAAACCCCGTGGTACGAGTTTCGCGCGGCGCGGACTGCGAGTTTGATCGGAGCGCTCGGGTGTGCCTTGTGATCGAGCGGCGCGGCGGCGCCGGACGGCCGCCCGGGTGCGCCGCAGTCGGCGCGGCGGCCGCCCGGGCGGCGTCGGCGTTACGGACGGCGACCCCGCCCCTCACTAGGCATCACATGAAACCCCCGTGGTACGAGTTTCGCGGCGTTTGCACGCGCGGATCATGAGTTTGATCGGAGCGCGCTCGGGTGTGCCTTGTGATCGAGCGGCGGCGGCCGCCCGGGCGACGTCGGGCGTTACGGACCGGCGACCCCGCGCCCCCTCACTAGGCATCACATGAAAACCCCGTGGTACGAATTTCGGCGAGTTTTACGCTTGCCGGATCATGAGTTTGATCGGGGGCGCTCGGGTGTGCCTTGTGAGCGGGCGCGGCGGCCGCCCGGGCGGCGGGCGACCTCGGCGAGACCCCGCCCCCTCACTAGGCATCACATGAAACCCCGTGGTACGAGTTTCGCCGCGTTGCACGCGCGGATCATGAGTTTGATCGGAGCGCGCTCGGGTGTGCCTTGTGATCGAGCGGCGGCGCGCGGCGCCGCCCGGGCGACGTCGGCGTTACGGACCGGCGACCCCGCCCCCTCACTAGGCATCACATGAAACCCCGTGGTACGAGTTTCCGCGCTTTGCACGCGCGGATCATGAGTTTGATCGGGGCGCGCTCGGGTGTGCCTTGTGATCGAGCGGCGGCGGCGGCCCCGGCGGCGCCGGGACGCGAGCGGCGACCACCGCGCACCCCGCCCCTCACTAGGCATCACATGAAACCCCCGTGGTACGAGTTTCGCCGTGTTTGCACGCGCGGATCATGAGTTTGATCGGAGCGCGCTCGGGTGTGCCTTGTGATCGACCGGCGGGCGCCGCGGCCGCCCGGGCGACGTCGGCCGTTACGGACCGGCGACCCCGCCCCTCACTAGGCATCACATGAAACCCCCGTGGTACGAGTTTCGCCGCTTTTGCACGCGCGGATCATGAGTTTGATCGGAGCGCGCTCGGGTGTGCCTTGTGATCGAGGGCGACGCCCGCGGCGGTGCCGAGGACGGCGACCCCGCCCCCTCACTAGGCATCACATGAAACCCCGTGGTAGAGAGTTTCGCGCGCGTTTGCACGCGCGGATCATGAGTTTGATCGGAGCGCGCTCGGGTGTGCCTTGTGATCGAGCGGCGGCGCCGGCGGCCGCCGGGCGACGTCGGGCGTTACGGACCGCGACCCCGCCCCTCACTAGGCATCACATGAAACCCCCGTGGTACGAGTTTCGCGCCGTCGTTTGCACGCGCGGATCATGAGTTTGATCGGAGCGCGTCGGGTGTGCCTTGTGATCGAGCGGCGGCGGCGGCGCCGGCGGCGCCCGGGCGACGCCCGGGCGACGTCGGCGTTACGGACCGGCGACCCCGCCCCCTCACTAGGCATCACATGAAACCCCCGTGGTCCGAGTTTCGCCGCGTTTGCACGCGCGGATCATGAGTTTGATCGGAGCGCGCTCGGGTGTGCCTTGTGATCGAGCGGCGGCGCCGGCGGCCGCCCGGGCGACGTCGGCGTTACGGACCGGCGACCCCGCCCCCTCACTAGGCATCACATGAAACCCCCGTGGTACGAGTTTCGCCGCGTTTGCACGCGCGGATCATGAGTTTGATCGGAGCGCGCTCGGGTGTGCCTTGTGATCGAGCGGCGGCGCCGGGGGCCGCCCGGGCGACGTCGGCGTTACAGACCGGCGACCCCGCCCCCTCACTAGGCATCACATGAAACCCCCGTGGTACGAGTTTCGCCGCGTTTGCACGCGCGGATCATGAGTTTGATCGGAGCGCGCTCGGGTGTGCCTTGTGATCGAGCGGCGGCGCCGGGGGCCGCCCGGGCGACGTCGGGCGTTACGGACCGGCGACCCCGCCCCCTCACTAGGCATCACATGAAACCCCCGTGGTACGAGTTTCGCCGCGTTGCACGCGCGGATCATGAGTTTGATCGGAGCGCGCTCGGGTGTGCCTTGTGATCGAGCGGCGGCGCCGGCGGCCGCCCGGGCGACGCCGGGCGTTACGGACCGGCGACCCCGCCCCCTCACTAGGCATCACATGAAACCCCCGTGGCTACGAGTTTCGCCGCGTTTGCACGCGCGGATCATGAGTTTGATCGGAGCGCGCTCGGGTGTGCCTTGTGATCGAGCGGCGGCGCCGGCGGCCGCCCGGGCGACGTCGGGCGTTACGGACCGGCGACCCCGCCCCTCACTAGGCATCACATGAAACCCCGTGGTCGGAGTTTCGCCGCGTTTGCACGCGCGGATCATGAGTTTGATCGGAGCGCGCTCGGGTGTGCCTTGTGATCGAGCGGCGGCGCCGGGGGCCGCCCGGGCGACGTCGGGCGTTACGGACCGGCGACCCCGCCCCCTCACTAGGCATCACATGAAACCCCCGTGGTCCGAGTTTCGCCGCGTTTGCACGCGCGGATCATGAGTTTGATCGGAGCGCGCTCGGGTGTGCCTTGTGATCGAGCGGCGGCGCCGGCGGCCGCCCGGGCGACGTCGGGCGTTACGGACCGGCGACCCCGCCCCCTCACTAGGCATCACATGAAACCCCCGTGGTCCGAGTTTCGCCGCGTTTGCACGCGCGGATCATGAGTTTGATCGGAGCGCGCTCGGGTGTGCCTTGTGATCGAGCGGCGGCGCCGGCGGCCGCCCGGGCGACGTCGGCGTTACGGACCGGCGACCCCGCCCCTCACTAGGCATCACATGAAACCCCGTGGTCCGAGTTTCGCCGCGTTTGCACGCGCGGATCATGAGTTTGATCGGAGCGCGCTCGGGTGTGCCTTGTGATCGAGCGGCGGCGCCGGCGGCCGCCCGGGCGACGCCGGGCGTTACGGACCGGCGACCCCGCCCCCTCACTAGGCATCACATGAAACCCCCGTGGTCCGAGTTTCGCCGCGTTTGCACGCGCGGATCATGAGTTTGATCGGAGCGCTCCGGGGTGTGCCTTGTGATCGAGCGGCGGCGCGGGCGGCCGCCCGGGCGACGCCGGCGACGACCGCCGCGACCCCGCCCCTCACTAGGCATCACATGAAACCCCCGTGGTACGAGTTTCGCCGCGTTTGCACGCGCGGATCATGAGTTTGATCGGAGCGCGCTCGGGTGTGCCTTGTGATCGAGCGGCGGCGCCCGGCGGCCGCCCGGGCGACGTCGGGCGTTACGGACCGGCGACCCCGCCCCCTCACTAGGCATCACATGAAACCCCCGTGGTACGAGTTTCGCCACGCGCGGATCATGAGTTTGATCGAGCGCGCGGGGTGTGCCTTATGATCGGGGGGGCCCGGGGTTACCGGACCGGCGACCCCGCCCCCTCTCACTAGGCATCACATGAAACCCCCGTGGTCGGAGTTTCGCCGCGTTTTGCACGCGCGGATCATGAGTTTGATCGGAGCGCGCTCGGGTGTGCCTTGTGATCGAGCGGCGGCGCCGGCGGCCGCCCGGGCGACGCTCGGCGTTACGGACCGGCGACCCCCCCCTCACTAGGCATCACATGAAACCCCCGTGGTACGAGTTTCAACGTTTTGGACGCGCGGATCATGAGTTTGATCGGAGCGCGCGGTCGGGTGTGCCTTGTGATGGATCGGCGGGCGGCGGCCGCCCGGGCGGCGGAACCGGGCCGGCGACCCCCCGCCCCTCACTAGGCATCACATGAAACCCCTGGGTGAAGTTTCGGCGTTTGCACGCGCGGATCATGAGTTTGATCGGAGCGCGCTCGGGTGCTGCCTTTGATCGAGCGCGGCGCCGCGCGGCCGCCCGGGCGACGTCGGCGTATACGGGACCCCCCCCTCACTAGGCATCACATGAAACCCCGTGGTAGATTTCCCGCGTTTGCACGCGCGGGGATCATGAGTTTGATCGGAGCGCTCGCCGGGTGTGCCTTGTGATCGGCGGCGGGCGCCCGCCGCCCGGGCGACGTCGGCGTTACGGACCGGCGACCCCGCCCCTCACTAGGCATCACATGAAACCAAGGCGGATTCGCGAGCGCGGGATCCTGCGTTTGACCGCGGCGGGCGCCGGGTGGCCCGTGCGGCTGTCGGGCTGGGCTGCCTGGGCCCGCGCGCGGCGGCGCGCTGCCGGGCGGGGCAGCGGCGGACCGGGCCCCGCCCCCTCACTAGGCATCACATGAAACCCCGTGGTGGGTGGTTCGCGCCGCGTTTGCACGCGCGGATCATGAGTTTGATCGCAGGCGCGCTCGGGTGTGCCTTGTGATCGGGCGGCGGCGCCGGGCGCCCGCCGCGACGCCGGCGTCGGCTGGACCGGCGACCCCGCCCTCACTAGGCATCACATGAAACCCCGTGGCCGAGTTTCGCCGCGTTTCAGCGCGATCATGATTTGATCGAGCCGCTGGGGCGCGCCTTGCCCGACGCGTGGCGGCCCCGCGCGCCGACGGCGAGGGATGAGAAAACTCGCCCTCGAATAGGACAAAGGGCACCAAAACGGGAGCGGTTAAAATGGAACGAGTTCATGACAAGGTCATTCGCGCTCGGGTGTGCCTTGTGATCGAGCGGCGGCGCCGGCGGCCGCCCGGGCGACGTCGGGCGTTACGGACCGGCGACCCCGCCCCCTCACTAGGCATCACATGAAACCCCGTGGTCCGAGTTTCGCCGCGTTTGCACGCGCGGATCATGAGTTTGATCGGAGCGCGCTCGGGTGTGCCTTGTGATCGAGCGGCGGCGCCGGCGGCCGCCCGGGCGACGTCGGGCGTTACGGACCGGCGACCCCGCCCCCTCACTAGGCATCACATGAAACCCCCGTGGTCCGAGTTTCGCCGCGTTTGCACGCGCGGATCATGAGTTTGATCGGAGCGCGCTCGGGTGTGCCTTGTGATCGAGCGGCGGCGCCGGCGGCCGCCCGGGCGACGTCGGGCGTTACGGACCGGCGACCCCGCCCCCTCACTAGGCATCACATGAAACCCCGTGGTACGAGTTTCGCCGCGTTTGCACGCGCGGATCATGAGTTTGATCGGAGCGCGCTCGGGTGTGCCTTGTGATCGAGCGGCGGCGCCGGCGGCCGCCCGGGCGACGTCGGGCGTTACGGACCGGCGACCCCGCCCCCTCACTAGGCATCACATGAAACCCCCGTGGTACGAGTTTCGCCGCGTTTGCACGCGCGGATCATGAGTTTGATCGGAGCGCGCTCGGGTGTGCCTTGTGATCGAGCGGCGGCGCCGGCGGCCGCCCGGGCGACGTCGGGCGTTACGGACCGGCGACCCCGCCCCCTCACTAGGCATCACATGAAACCCCCGTGGTCCGAGTTTCGCCGCGTTTGCACGCGCGGATCATGAGTTTGATCGGAGCGCGCTCGGGTGTGCCTTGTGATCGAGCGGCGGCGCCGGCGGCCGCCCGGGCGACGTCGGGCGTTACGGACCGGCGACCCCGCCCCCTCACTAGGCATCACATGAAACCCCCGTGGTACGAGTTTCGCCGCGTTTGCACGCGCGGATCATGAGTTTGATCGGAGCGCGCTCGGGTGTGCCTTGTGATCGAGCGGCGGCGCCGGCGGCCGCCCGGGCGACGTCGGGCGTTACGGACCGGCGACCCCGCCCCCTCACTAGGCATCACATGAAACCCCCGTGGTCCGAGTTTCGCCGCGTTTGGACGCGCGGATCATGAGTTTGATCGGAGCGCGCTCGGGTGTGCCTTGTGATCGAGCGGCGGCGCCGGCGGCCGCCCGGGCGACGCCGGGCGTTACGGACCGGCGACCCCGCCCCTCACTAGGCATCACATGAAACCCCCGTGGTCCGAGTTTCGCCGCGTTTGGACGCGCGGATCATGAGTTTGATCGGAGCGCGCTCGGGTGTGCCTTGTGATCGAGCGGCGGCGCCGGCGGCCGCCCGGGCGACGTCGGGCGTTACGGACCGGCGACCCCGCCCCCTCACTAGGCATCACATGAAACCCCCGTGGTACGAGTTTCGCCGCGTTTGCACGCGCGGATCATGAGTTTGATCGGAGCGCGCTCGGGTGTGCCTTGTGATCGAGCGGCGGCGCCGGCGGCCGCCCGGGCGACGTCGGGCGTTACGGACCGGCGACCCCGCCCCCTCACTAGGCATCACATGAAACCCCCGTGGTACGAGTTTCGCCGCGTTTGCACGCGCGGATCATGAGTTTGATCGGAGCGCGCTCGGGTGTGCCTTGTGATCGAGCGGCGGCGCCGGCGGCCGCCCGGGCGACGTCGGGCGTTACGGACCGGCGACCCCGCCCCTCACTAGGCATCACATGAAACCCCCGTGGTCCGAGTTTCGCCGCGTTTGGACGCGCGGATCATGAGTTTGATCGGAGCGCGCTCGGGTGTGCCTTGTGATCGAGCGGCGGCGCCGGCGGCCGCCCGGGCGACGTCGGGCGTTACGGACCGGCGACCCCGCCCCCTCACTAGGCATCACATGAAACCCCCGTGGTACGAGTTTCGCCGCGTTTGCACGCGCGGATCATGAGTTTGATCGGAGCGCGCTCGGGTGTGCCTTGTGATCGAGCGGCGGCGCGCCGGGCGGCCGCCCGGGCGACCTTTGAATCTCCTCGCGGGATGATTGCAGATGCATGTATCATCAAAATAGGACCCCAATGGTGAGTTCTCAACTATTTTGGGGCCTCGGAAAGAAGTTTTGATCGGAGGAAATGGGCCACCGCCGGCGGTGGTGCTCCGGCGGCGGCGGAATCTGGTGGCGGGACCATCGTAGATGGATTTGTCATCATAAAAAACCCCCAGGGGTGAAGTTTCAGCGAATTCGCACGAGTAGAATTAAAGTTTGATCGGAGTGGAGTGTGCCCGTGCGGCGCCAGCCCGCGCAGCGCCCGGCCACGCGCTGGGCCAGCGCGCACAGTGTCCGGCCGAGGAAAAAGGGGGGTCTCAGAGACCCTTTGTACCCCCCGGGGTTGCCTGGGGGTGGATGTTTTGCAGGTATATTAGGGGGGAGGGTGTTCCCTCGCCCCATGGGCGCCCACGCCCGCGCGCGGCCGGTGCGCGCGCGGGTGGGCTGGGCGGGTACCGGGCAGGCGCGGCGGGGCATGGATCAGCCGCGCGCCACCACCCGCCGCCGGGCTGGGCGGGTGGATCCGGCCACCGCCCGGCCGCGGCCTGGCCGGGCTGACCGGCGGCCACCGGCCACCGCCGCCGGCAGGGGCGGGACGGCCACCGGCCACCGGCCACCGGCCACCACCGCCTGCCGCCGGCGGACTCCGGCCACCGCCCGCCGCCGCCGGCCGCCGGCGGACTCCGGCCACCGCCCGCCGCCGCCGGCCGCCGGCGGACTCCGGCCACCGCCCGCCGCCGCCGGCCGCCGGCGGACTCCGGCCACCGCCGCCGCCGCCGGCCGCCGGCGGGACTCCGGCCACCGCCCGCCGCCGCCGGCCGCCGGCCGGACTCCGGCCACCGGCGACCGGCACCGCCGCCGGCGGCCGTCCGGCCACCGGCCACCGGCACTGCCGCCGGAGGCCGGCCGGGCTCCGGCCACCGGCCGCCGCTGCCGCCTGCCTTGTGCCGGACCCCGGCGGGGCGACCGCCGGCGGTGCTCCGGCGATTGCCGGCCGGGCGACGCTCCGGTGGGTGCCGGCGTGCGGGCG
>CACTHL010000311.1:120000-125000 GCA_902712375.1 Dioscorea dumetorum | reverse complement strand
GGGCGGCGACGTCCGGCGAAACTCAACGGCGACAACGCCCGCTCACTAGGCATCACATGAAACCCCCGTGGGCGGAGTTTCGCCGCGTTCGCACGCGCGGATCGTGAGTTTGATCGGAGGGCGATCATGTGTGCCTTGTGATCGAGCGGCGGCGCGGCGCCGCCCGGGCGACCTTTGAATTTCCTTGCGGGATGATCGCAGATGCATGTATCATCAAAATAGGCACCCGATGGCGAGTTCTCAACTATTTTGGGGCCTTGGAACGAAAGTTTGATCGGAGGAAATGGCCCACCACCGGCGGGGGCGGTCCGGCGGCGGCGGAATCCGGCGGCGGGACCATCGTAGATGGATTTGTCATCATAAAAAACCCCTACGGGTGAAGTTTCAGCGAATTCGCACGAGTGGAATGGGAGTTTGATCGGAGTGGGGTGTGCCTTGTGTGATCGAGTGGGGCTGCGGGTCCTGGCCGGGATCGGGGTCCCCGGAAAACCACTAGTTTCGCGAAATAAGGTTAGGCGCCCCCTCTCAAGAAAAGGGGGGTCTCAGAGACCCTTTGTACCCCCGGGGCTGCCTGGGGGTGGATGTTTTGCAGGTATAGTAGGGGGTGGGCGCCCAAGCGACCCCCCCATGGGCGGTGATGGGCACTCTCGCTACGCCCGTCGGTGGGCGATGGGGGGCGATGATCACGGCGTGTTCGGCACGCCGACACCCATATATAAATTTAAGAAGAAGAAGAAGAAGGAGGAGGGAGGGAGGGCGGGGCGGGCGGGCCGAGCGGCGGCGATCCGCGCCGTCGGACCGCGGCGGGCGCCGGCTGGCCCGCTGCGGGGCTGTCCGGGCTGGGGCTGCCTGGCCCGCTGCGTGGCTGGCGCGCTGCCGGGCGGGGCAGCGGCGCCGGGCGCCCCGCCCGCTGCGTGGCTGCGTGGCTGCCTGGCTGGCGCGCTGCCTGGCTGGTCAGCCGCGGCAAGCGGTGCCAGGCGCCCCGTCTGGCTGGCTGGCTGGCAGGCGCGCTGCCTGCCCAGCCAGGCAGCCAGCATGTCTGGCTGGCTGGCAGGCGCGCGGCCTGCCCAGCCAGCCAGCCAGCATGTCTGGCTGGCTGGCAGGCGCGCGCCCAGCCAGCCAGCCAGCATGTCTGGCTGGCAGGCGCGCGCGCCTGCCCAGCGGCGCCAGGCCCCTGCCTCGCTGGCTGGCTGGCGCGCGCTGCGCTGGACCGCTGCAGCGCGCGCCCAGCCTAGCATCCCTCGCGCGCTGCGGGCGCAGCCATGCCCGACGCGTGGCCGTCCCCCGCATCGCCGACGGCGAGGGATGAGAAAACTTGCCTCGGAATGGAGGACAAAGGGCACCAAAACGGGAGGGTTAAAATGGAACGAGTTCTATGACAAGGTCATTCGCGCTCGGGTGTGCCTTGTGATCGAGCGGCGGCGCCGGCGGCCGCCCGGGCGACGTCGGGCGTTACGGACCGGCGACCCCGCCCCCTCACTAGGCATCACATGAAACCCCCGTGGTCCGAGTTTCGCCGCGTTTGCACGAGCGGATCATGAGTTTGATCGGAGCGCGCTCGGGTGTGCCTTGTGATCGAGCGGCGGCGCCGGCGGCCGCCCGGGCGACGTCGGGCGTTACGGACCGGCGACCCCGCCCCCTCACTAGGCATCACATGAAACCCCCGTGGTCCGAGTTTCGCCGCGTTTGCACGCGCGGATCATGAGTTTGATCGGAGCGCGCTCGGGTGTGCCTTGTGATCGAGCGGCGGCGCCGGCGGCCGCCCGGGCGACGTCGGGCGTTACGGACCGGCGACCCCGCCCCTCACTAGGCATCACATGAAACCCCCGTGGTACGAGTTTCGCCGCGTTTGCACGCGCGGATCATGAGTTTGATCGGAGCGCGCTCGGGTGTGCCTTGTGATCGAGCGGCGGCGCCGGCGGCCGCCCGGGCGACGTCGGGCGTTACGGACCGGCGACCCCGCCCCCTCACTAGGCATCACATGAAACCCCCGTGGTCCGAGTTTCGCCGCGTTTGGACGCGCGGATCATGAGTTTGATCGGAGCGCGCTCGGGTGTGCCTTGTGATCGAGCGGCGGCGCCGGCGGCCGCCCGGGCGACGTCGGGCGTTACGGACCGGCGACCCCGCCCCTCACTAGGCATCACATGAAACCCCCGTGGTCCGAGTTTCGCCGCGTTTGGACGCGCGGATCATGAGTTTGATCGGAGCGCGCTCGGGTGTGCCTTGTGATCGAGCGGCGGCGCCGGCGGCCGCCCGGGCGACGTCGGGCGTTACGGACCGGCGACCCCGCCCCTCACTAGGCATCACATGAAACCCCCGTGGTCCGAGTTTCGCCGCGTTTGCACGCGCGGATCATGAGTTTGATCGGAGCGCGCTCGGGTGTGCCTTGTGATCGAGCGGCGGCGCCGGCGGCCGCCCGGGCGACGTCGGGCGTTACGGACCGGCGACCCCGCCCCCTCACTAGGCATCACATGAAACCCCCGTGGTACGAGTTTCGCCGCGTTTGCACGCGCGGATCATGAGTTTGATCGGAGCGCGCTCGGGTGTGCCTTGTGATCGAGCGGCGGCGCCGGCGGCCGCCCGGGCGACGTCGGGCGTTACGGACCGGCGACCCCGCCCCCTCACTAGGCATCACATGAAACCCCCGTGGTCCGAGTTTCGCCGCGTTTGGACGCGCGGATCATGAGTTTGATCGGAGCGCGCTCGGGTGTGCCTTGTGATCGAGCGGCGGCGCCGGCGGCCGCCCGGGCGACGTCGGGCGTTACGGACCGGCGAGCCCGCCCCCTCACTAGGCATCACATGAAACCCCCGTGGTACGAGTTTCGCCGCGTTTGCACGCGCGGATCATGAGTTTGATCGGAGCGCGCTCGGGTGTGCCTTGTGATCGAGCGGGCGGCGCCGGCGGCCGCCCGGGCGACCTTTGAATCTCCTCGCGGGATGATTGCAGATGCATGTATCATCAAAATAGGACCCCAATGGTGAGTTCTCAACTATTTTGGCGCCTCGGAAAGAAGTTTTGATCGGAGGAAATGGGCCACCGCCGGCGGTGGTGCTCCGGCGGCGGCGGAATCTGGTGGCGGGACCATCGTAGATGGATTTGTCATCATAAAAAACCCCAGGGGTGAAGTTTCAGCGAATTCGCACGAGTAGAATTAAAGTTTGATCGGAGTGGAGTGTGCCCGTGCGGCGCCAGCCACGCAGCGCCCCGGCCACGCGCTGGGCCAGCGCGCACAGTGTCCGGCCGAGGAAAAAGGGGGGTCTCAGAGACCCTTTGTACCCCCCGGGGTTGCCTCGGGGGTGGATGTTTTGCAGGTATATTAGGGGGGGAGGGTGTTCCCTCGCCCCATGGGCGCCCACGCCCGCGCGCGGCCGGTGCGCGCGCGGGTGGGCTGGGCGGGTACCGGGCAGGCGCGGCGGGGCATGGATCAGCCGCGCGCCACCACCCGCCGCCGGGCTGGGCGGGTGGATCCGGCCACCGCCCGGCCGCGGCCTGGCCGGGCTGACCGGCGGCCACCGGCCACCGCCGCCGGCAGGGGCGGGACGGCCACCGGCCACCGGCCACCGCCACCACCGGCCACCGGCCACCACCGCCCGCCGGCCGCCGGCGGACTCCGGCCACCGCCCGCCGCCGCCGGGCCGCCGGCGGACTCCGGCCACCGCCCGCCGCCGCCGGCCGCCGGCGGACTCCGGCCACCGCCGCCGCCGGCCGCCGGCGGACTCCGGCACCGGCCGCCGCCGGCCGCCGGCCGGACTCCGGCCACCGGCGACCGGCACCGCCGCCGGCGGCCGTCCGGCCACCGGCCACCGGCACCGCCGCCGGAGGCCGGCCGGGCTCCGGCCACCGGCCGCCGCTGCCGCCTGCCTTGTGCCGGACCCCGGCGGGGCGACCGCCGGCGGTGCTCCGGCGATTGCCGGCCGGGCGACGCTCCGGTGGGTGCCGGCGTGCGGGCGTGCGCGCGCGTCCCGCTCGGCCATGGCCGGCGTGACCGCGCGCTCGGCCAGCCCGCACGGCTAGCCCCGGCGCGGGCCTTGCCCGCGCGCGCGCTTGCCGCCGGCCATCCGGGTGGGCCTCAGGCTGTGCCGTGGCGCGCGAGCACTGCCGGCCATGCCCGGGGCGCGTCGCGCGGTGCCGAGGGCGCGCGGCACCACTGGTTGCCGCGGTCGTCCTGGGCTTGCCCGCGCGGAGGGGCCGACGGTGATTCCGCGCGCCCATGCGCCGCGGGCGCGGCCGTTGCGCCTCGGCGCCCGCGTTGGTTCGTGGCCGGGCGGGCCGCTCGTCCTCCGCGCGCGTGGTGTGGCCTCTTTGGGGATTTTGGTCCCCGGAAAAGCACTAGTTTCGCGAAATAAGGTTAAGAGCCCCCTTGAAAAAAAAGGGGGTCTCAGAGACCCTTTGTACCCCCGGGGTTGCCTGGGGGAGGATGTTTTGCAGGTATATTAGGGGGTGGGGAGTTGTTTGGTGCAAGGTGCGGGGGCGGGCGCGCGGCGCGCCCCCTCGCCCGGGACATGGCGCGCACGGCCATGGCACGTCCGGGTGGCTGCCGGTGGGCCACCCGGAGCTCGGCCGGAGGGCGGGTTGCTCCGCCGCTCCCTCGGCGGCGCCGCCCGCCCTCCGGCCGCCCGGTGTGCCGGGTCGTGCGCGTCGTGCCCCGCTCCCCGCCGACCACCTGGAGGTGGCTCCGCGCTAACCCGCCCTCGTCGTGGGCGGGTGCCCAACGGCTCTCCACCGCACGCGGCGGAGCTCCGGTGTGTCCCCTCGGTTCCTTGCACCGCTGCGTACCGCAAGGCCATCGCGGATCGTCCCGGCCCGCTCCTTGAGGGCTCTGTGGCTCCGTTTACCTAGGCGCGTATGTCTGGCCGTCTTGGCGGGCGGTCGGTTTCGGTGGCTGGTGACGGTGGCGGGCGCGCGGCCCGCCCCTGTCGATCAGGACACGGCGCGCACTGCCGCGGCACGTCCGGGTCGCCGCCGGTGGGCGACCCGGAACGCGTCGGGAGGCCGGGCG
>CACTHL010000311.1:105000-112500 GCA_902712375.1 Dioscorea dumetorum | reverse complement strand
GCGCCGGCGGCCGCCCGGGCGACGCCGGGCGAGACTTGACGGCGAGCCCGCCGCCTCACTAGGCGTCACATAGAACCGCCGCCGCGTGCGGAGTTTCGCCGCTTCGCACGCGCGGATGAAGAGTTTGATCGGAGCGAGCTCGGGTGTGCCCCGTGATCGAGCGGCGGCGCCGGGGCCCCCGGCGACGTCCGCGAAACCCAACGGCGACAACGCCCCTCACTCGGCATCACATGAAACCCACGCGGGCTGAGTTTCGCCGCGTTTGCACGCGCGGATCATGAGGTTGATCGGAGCGCGCTCGGGTGTGCCTAGTGTGATCGAGCGGCGGCGCCGGGGCCGACCGGGCGACGCCGGCGTTACGGACCGGCGACCCCGCCCCCTCACTAGGCATCACATGAAACCCCGTGGGCGGAGTTTCGCCGCGTTCGCACGCGCGGATCGTGAGTTCGATCGGAGCGCGATCATGTGTGCCTTGTGATCGAGCGGCGGCGCCGGGGCCGCCCGGGCGACGTCGGGCGTTACGGACCGGCGACCCCGCCCCTCACTAGGCATCACATGAAACCCCGTGGGCGGAGTTTCGCCGCGCTCGCACGCGCGGATCATGAGTTTGATCGGAGCGCGATCATGTGTGCCTTGTGATCGAGCGGCGGCGCCGGCGGCCCGGGCGACGCCGGTGTTCCGGCCCGGCGACCCCGCCCCTCACTAGGCATCACATGAAACCCCGTGGTCCGAGTTTCGCCGCGTTTGCACGCGCGGATCATGAGTTTGATCGGAGCGCGCTCGGGTGTGCCTAGTGTGATCGAGCGGCGGCGCCGGGGGCCGCCCGGCCGACGCCGGCGAAACTCAACGGCGACAACGCCCGCTCACTAGGAATCCCATGAAACCCCGTGGGCGGAGTTTCGCCGCGTTCGCAAGCGCGGATCGTGAGTTTGATCGGAGAGCGATCATGTGTGCCTTGTGATCGAGCGGCGGCGCCGGGCGCCGCCCGGGCGACGCCGGGCGTTCCGGCCCGGCGACCCCGCCCCTCACTAGGCATCACATGAAACCCCCGTGGTCCGAGTTTCGCCGCGTTCGCACGCGCGGATCATGAGTTTGATCGGAGCGCGCTCGGGCGGCGGCGCCGGGGGCCCCACGGGCGACGCCGGCGAAACTCAACGGCGACAACGCCCGCTCACTAGGCATCACATGAAACCCCCGTGGGCGGAGTTTCGCCGCGTTCGCACGCGCGGATCGTGAGTTTGATCGGAGCGCGATCATGTGTGCCTTGTGATCGAGCGGCGGCGCGCGGGCGACGCCGGGCGTTCCGCCCCGGCGACCCCGCCCCCTCACTAGGCATCACATGAAACCCCGTGGTCCGAGTTTCGCCGCGCTCGCACGCGCGGATCATGAGTTCGATCGGAGCGCGCTCGGGTGCGCCTTGTGATCGGGCGGCGGCGACGCCGGCGAAACTCAACGGCGACAACGCCCGCTCACTAGGCATCACATGAAACCCCGTGGGCGGAGTTTCGCCGCGTTCGCACGCGCGGATCGTGAGTTTGATCGGAGGGCGATCATGTGTGCCTTGTGATCGAGCGGCGGCGCGGCGCCGCCCGGGCGACCTTTGAATTTCCTTGCGGGATGATCGCAGATGCATGTATCATCAAAATAGGCACCCGATGGCGAGTTCTCAACTATTTTGGGGCCTTGGAACGAAAGTTTGATCGGAGGAAATGGCCCACCACCGGCGGGGGCGGTCCGGCGGCGGCGGAATCCGGCGGCGGGACCATCGTAGATGGATTTGTCATCATAAAAAACCCCTACGGGTGAAGTTTCAGCGAATTCGCACGAGTGGAATGGGAGTTTGATCGGAGTGGGGTGTGCCTTGTGTGATCGAGTGGGGCTGCGGGTCCTGGCCGGGATCGGGGTCCCCGGAAAACCACTAGTTTCGCGAAATAAGGTTAGGCGCCCCCTCTCAAGAAAAGGGGGGTCTCAGAGACCCTTTGTACCCCCGGGGCTGCCTGGGGGTGGATGTTTTGCAGGTATAGTAGGGGGTGGGCGCCCAAGCGACCCCCCCATGGGCGGTGATGGGCACTCTCGCTACGCCCGTCGGTGGGCGATGGGGGGCGATGATCACGGCGTGAGCCGGGCACGCCGACACCCATATATAAATTTAAGAAGAAGAAGAAGAAGGAGGAGGGAGGGAGGGAGGGCGGGGCGGGCGGGCCGAGCGGCGGCGATCCGCGCCGCCGGACCGCGGCGGGCGCCGGCTGGCCCGCTGCGGGGCTGTCCGGGCTGGGGCTGCCTGGCCCGCTGCGTGGCTGGCGCGCTGCCGGGCGGGGCAGCGGCGCCGGGCGCCCCGCCCGCTGCGTGGCTGCGTGGCTGCCTGGCTGGCGCGCTGCCTGGCTGGTCAGCCGCGGCAAGCGGTGCCAGGCGCCCCGTCTGGCTGGCTGGCTGGCAGGCGCGCTGCCTGCCCAGCCAGGCAGCCAGCATGTCTGGCTGGCTGGCAGGCGCGCGGCCTGCCCAGCCAGCCAGCCAGCATGTCTGGCTGGCTGGCAGGCGCGCGGCCTGCCCAGCCAGCCAGCCAGCATGTCTGGCTGGCAGGCGCGCGGCCTGCCCAGCGGCGCCAGGCCCCTGCCTCGCTGGCTGGCTGGCGCGCTGCGCTGGACCGCTGCAGCGCGCGCCCAGCCTAGCATCCCTCGCGCGCTGCGGGCGCAGCCATGCCCGACGCGTGGCCGTCCCCCCGCATCGCCGACGGCGAGGGATGAGAAAACTTGCCTCGGAATGGAGGACAAAGGGCACCAAAACGGGAGGGTTAAAATGGAACGAGTTCTATGACAAGGTCATTCGCGCTCGGGTGTGCCTTGTGATCGAGCGGCGGCGCCGGCGGCCGCCCGGGCGACGTCGGGCGTTACGGACCGGCGACCCCGCCCCTCACTAGGCATCACATGAAACCCCGTGGTCCGAGTTTCGCCGCGTTTGCACGAGCGGATCATGAGTTTGATCGGAGCGCGCCGGGTGTGCCTTGTGATCGAGCGGCGGCGCCGGCGGCCGCCCGGGCGACGCCGGGGGGTACGGACCGGCGACCCCGCCCCTCACTAGGCATCACATGAAACCCCCGTGGTCCGAGTTTCGCCGCGTTTGGACGCGCGGATCATGAGTTTGATCGGAGCGCGCCCGGGTGTGCCTTGTGATCGAGCGGCGGCGCCGGCGGCCGCCCGGGCGACGCCGGGCGTTACGGACCGGCGACCCCGCCCCTCACTAGGCATCACATGAAACCCCCGTGGTCCGAGTTTCGCCGCGTTTGGACGCGCGGATCATGAGTTTGATCGGAGCGCGCCGGGTGTGCCTTGTGATCGAGCGGCGGCGCCGGGCGGCCGCCCGGGCGACGCCGGGCGTTACGGACCGGCGACCCCGCCCCTCACTAGGCATCACATGAAACCCCCGTGGTCCGAGTTTCGCCGCGTTTGCACGCGCGGATCATGAGTTTGATCGGAGCGCGCCGGGTGTGCCTTGTGATCGAGCGGCGGCGCCGGCGGCCGCCCGGGCGACGTCGGGCGTTACGGACCGGCGACCCCGCCCCTCACTAGGCATCACATGAAACCCCCGTGGTACGAGTTTCGCCGCGTTTGCACGCGCGGATCATGAGTTTGATCGGAGCGCGCTCGGGTGTGCCTTGTGATCGAGCGGCGGCGCCGGCGGCCGCCCGGGCGACGCCGGGCGTTACGGACCGGCGACCCCGCCCACTCACTAGGCATCACATGAAACCCCGTGGTCCGAGTTTCGCCGCGTTTGCACGCGCGGATCATGAGTTTGATCGGAGCGCGCCCGGGTGTGCCTTGTGATCGAGCGGCGGCGCCGGCGGCCGCCCGGGCGACGCCGGGCGTTACGGACCGGCGACCCCGCCCCTCACTAGGCATCACATGAAACCCCCGTGGTACGAGTTTCGCCGCGTTTGCACGCGCGGATCATGAGTTTGATCGGAGCGCGCCGGGTGTGCCTTGTGATCGAGCGGCGGCGCCGGGCGGCCGCCCGGGCGACGTCGGGCGTTACGGACCGGCGACCCCGCCCCTCACTAGGCATCACATGAAACCCCCGTGGTCCGAGTTTCGCCGCGTTTGCACGCGCGGATCATGAGTTTGATCGGAGCGCGCTCGGGTGTGCCTTGTGATCGAGCGGCGGCGCCGGCGGCCGCCCGGGCGACGTCGGGCGTTACGGACCGGCGACCCCGCCCCTCACTAGGCATCACATGAAACCCCCGTGGTCCGAGTTTCGCCGCGTTTGCACGCGCGGATCATGAGTTTGATCGGAGCGCGCCGGGTGTGCCTTGTGATCGAGCGGCGGCGCCGGCGGCCGCCCGGGCGACGCCGGGCGTTACGGACCGGCGACCCCGCCCCTCACTAGGCATCACATGAAACCCCGTGGTCCGATTTCGCCGTTTGCACGCGCGGATCATGAGTTTGATCGGAGCGCGCTCGGGTGTGCCTTGTGAGGGGGGCGGCCCCGCCGGCCCCCGGGGGGCGGCGGGAACATGAACGGCGACCCCGCCCCCTCACTAGGCATCACATGAAACCCCGTGGTACGAGTTTCGCCGCGTTTGCACGCGCGGATCATGAGTTTGATCGGAGCGCGCTCGGGTGTGCCTTGTGATCGAGCGGCGGCGCCGGCGGCCGCCCGGGCGACGTCGGGCGTTACGGACCGGCGACCCCGCCCCTCACTAGGCATCACATGAAACCCCCGTGGTCCGAGTTTCGCCGCGTTTGGACGCGCGGATCATGAGTTTGATCGGAGCGCGCTCGGGTGTGCCTTGTGATCGAGCGGCGGCGCCGGCGCGGCCGCCCGGGCGACGCCGGGCGTTACGGACCGGCGACCCCGCCCCTCACTAGGCATCACATGAAACCCCGTGGTCCGAGTTTCGCCGCGTTTGGACGCGCGGATCATGAGTTTGATCGAGCGCGCGCTCGGGTGTGCCTTGTGATCGAGCGGCGCCGGCCGCCCGGGCGACGCCGGGCGTTACGGACCGGCGACCCCGCCCCTCACTAGGCATCACATGAAACCCCGTGGTACGAGTTTCGCCGTTTGCACGCGCGGATCATGAGTTTGATCGGAGCGCGCTCGGGTGTGCCTTGTGATCGAGCGGCGGCGCCGGCGGCCGCCCGGGCGACGTCGGGCGTTACGGACCGGCGACCCCGCCCCCTCACTAGGCATCACATGAAACCCCGTGGTACGAGTTTCGCCGCGTTTGCACGCGCGGATCATGAGTTTGATCGGAGCGCGCTCGGGTGTGCCTTGTGATCGAGCGGCGGCCCGGCGGCCGCCCGGGCGACGTCGGGCGTTACGGACCGGCGACCCCGCCCCCTCACTAGGCATCACATGAAACCCCCGTGGTCCGAGTTTCGCCGCGTTTGCACGCGCGGATCATGAGTTTGATCGGAGCGCGCTCGGGTGTGCCTTGTGATCGAGCGGCGGCGCGCCGGCGGCCGCCCGGGCGACGTCGGGCGTTACGGACCGGCGACCCCGCCCCTCACTAGGCATCACATGAAACCCCGTGGTACGAGTTTCGCCGCGTTTGCACGCGCGGATCATGAGTTTGATCGGAGCGCGCTCGGGTGTGCCTTGTGATCGAGCGGCGGCGCCGGGCGGCCGCCCGGGCGACGCCGGGCGTTACGGACCGGCGACCCCGCCCCTCACTAGGCATCACATGAAACCCCGTGGTCCGAGTTTCGCCGCGTTTGGACGCGCGGATCATGAGTTTGATCGGAGCGCGCCGGGTGTGCCTTGTGATCGAGCGGCGGCGCCGGCGGCCGCCCGGGCGACGTCGGGCGTTACGGACCGGCGACCCCGCCCCTCACTAGGCATCACATGAAACCCCCGTGGTCCGAGTTTCGCCGCGTTTGCACGCGCGGATCATGAGTTTGATCGGAGCGCGCTCGGGTGTGCCTTGTGATCGAGCGGCGGGCCGGCGGCCGCCGGGGCGACGTTACGGACCGGCGACCCCGCCCCTCACTAGGCATCACATGAAACCCCGTGGTACGAGTTTCGCCGCGTTTGCACGCGCGGATCATGAGTTTGATCGGAGCGCGCCGGGTGTGCCTTGTGATCGAGCGGCGGCGCCGGCGGCCGCCCGGGCGACGCCGGGCGTTACGGACCGGCGACCCCGCCCCTCACTAGGCATCACATGAAACCCCCGTGGTCCGAGTTTCGCCGCGTTTGGACGCGCGGATCATGAGTTTGATCGGAGCGCGCTCGGGTGTGCCTTGTGATCGAGCGGCGGCGCCGGCGGCCGCCCGGGCGACGTCCGGGCGCTACGGACCGGCGACCCCGCCCCTCACTAGGCATCACATGAAACCCCCGTGGTCCGAGTTTCGCACGCGCGGATCATGACATGAGTTTGATCGGAGCGCGCTCGGGTGTGCCTTGTGATCGAGCGGCGGCGCCGGCGGCCGCCCGGGCGACGCCGGGCGTTACGGACCGGCGACCCCGCCCCTCACTAGGCATCACATGAAACCCCCGTGGTCCGAGTTTCGCCGCGTTTGCACGCGCGGATCATGAGTTTGATCGGAGCGCGCTCGGGTGTGCCTTGTGATCGAGCGGCGGCGCCGGCGGCCGCCCGGGCGACGTCGGGCGTTACGGACCGGCGACCCCGCCCCTCACTAGGCATCACATGAAACCCCCGTGGTACGAGTTTCGCCGCGTTTGCACGCGCGGATCATGAGTTTGATCGGAGCGCGCTCGGGTGTGCCTTGTGATCAGAGCCGCCCGGCGACGTTACGGACCGGCGACCCCGCCCCTCACTAGGCATCACATGAAACCCCGTGGTCCGAGTTTCGCCGCGTTTGGACGCGCGGATCATGAGTTTGATCGGAGCGCGCTCGGGTGTGCCTTGTGATCGAGCGGCGGCGCCGGCGGCCGCCCGGGCGACGTCGGGCGTTACGGACCGGCGAGCCCGCCCCCTCACTAGGCATCACATGAAACCCCCGTGGTACGAGTTTCGCCGCGTTTGCACGCGCGGATCATGAGTTTGATCGGAGCGCGCTCGGGTGTGCCTTGTGATCGAGCGGCGGCGCCGGCGGCCGCCCGGGCGACCTTTGAATCTCCTCGCGGGATGATTGCAGATGCATGTATCATCAAAATAGGACCCCAATGGTGAGTTCTCAACTATTTTGGCGCCTCGGAAAGAAGTTTTGATCGGAGGAAATGGGCCACCGCCGGCGGTGGTGCCCGGCGGCGGCGGAATCTGGTGGCGGGACCATCGTAGATGGATTTGTCATCATAAAAAACCCCCAGGGGTGAAGTTTCAGCGAATTCGCACGAGTAGAATTAAAGTTTGATCGGAGTGGAGTGTGCCCGTGCGGCGCCAGCCCGCGCAGCGCCCGGCCACGCGCTGGGCCAGCGCGCACAGTGTCCGGCCGAGGAAAAAGGGGGGTCTCAGAGACCCTTTGTACCCCCGGGGTTGCCTGGGGGTGGATGTTTTGCAGGTATATTAGGGGGGAGGGTGTTCCCTCGCCCCATGGGCGCCCACGC
>CACTHL010000311.1:90000-95000 GCA_902712375.1 Dioscorea dumetorum | reverse complement strand
AAACCCCGTGGGCGGAGTTTCGCCGCGTTCGCAAGCGCGGATCGTGAGTTTGATCGGAGAGCGATCATGTGTGCCTTGTGATCGAGCGGCGGCGCCGGGCGCCGCCCGGGCGACGCCGGGCGTTCCGGCCCGGCGACCCCGCCCCCTCACTAGGCATCACATGAAACCCCCGTGGTCCGAGTTTCGCCGCTTCGCACGCGCGGATCATGAGTTTGATCGGAGCGCGCCGGGCGGCGGCGCCGGGGGCCCCACGGGCGACGTCGGCGAAACTCAACGGCGACAACGCCCGCTCACTAGGCATCACATGAAACCCCCGTGGGCGGAGTTTCGCCGCGTTCGCACGCGCGGATCGTGAGTTTGATCGGAGCGCGATCATGTGTGCCTTGTGATCGAGCGGCGGCGCCGGCGCGCGGCGACGCCGGGCGTTCCGCCCCGGCGACCCCGCCCCCTCACTAGGCATCACATGAAACCCCGTGGTCCGAGTTTCGCCGCGTTCGCACGCGCGGATCATGAGTTCGATCGGAGCGCGCCGGGTGCGCCTTGTGATCGGGCGGCGGCGCACGGGCGACGCCGGCGAAACTCAACGGCGACAACGCCCGCTCACTAGGCATCACATGAAACCCCGTGGGCGGAGTTTCGCCGCCGCCGCACGCGCGGATCGTGAGTTTGATCGGAGGGCGATCATGTGTGCCTTGTGATCGAGCGGCGGCGCGGGCGCCGCCCGGGCGACCTTTGAATTTCCTTGCGGGATGATCGCAGATGCATGTATCATCAAAATAGGCACCCGATGGCGAGTTCTCAACTATTTTGGGGCCTTGGAACGAAAGTTTGATCGGAGGAAATGGCCCACCACCGGCGGGGGCGGTCCGGCGGCGGCGGAATCCGGCGGCGGGACCATCGTAGATGGATTTGTCATCATAAAAAACCCCTACGGGTGAAGTTTCAGCGAATTCGCACGAGTGGAATGGGAGTTTGATCGGAGTGGGGTGTGCCTTGTGTGATCGAGTGGGGCTGCGGGTCCTGGCCGGGATCGGGGTCCCCGGAAAACCACTAGTTTCGCGAAATAAGGTTAGGCGCCCCCTCTCAAGAAAAGGGGGGTCTCAGAGACCCTTTGTACCCCCGGGGCTGCCCGGGGGTGGATGTTTTGCAGGTATAGTAGGGGGTGGGCGCCCAAGCGACCCCCCCATGGGCGGTGATGGGCACTCTCGCTACGCCCGTCGGTGGGCGATGGGGGGCGATGATCACGGCGTGTTCGGCACGCCGACACCCATATATAAATTTAAGAAGAAGAAGAAGAAGGAGGAGGGAGGGAGGGAGGGCGGGGCGGGCGGGCCGAGCGGCGGCGATCCGCGCCGCCGGACCGCGGCGGGCGCCGGCTGGCCCCGCTGCGGGGCTGTCCGGGCTGGGGCTGCCTGGCCCGCTGCGTGGCTGGCGCGCTGCCGGGCGGGGCAGCGGCGCCGGGCGCCCCGCCCGCTGCGTGGCTGCGTGGCTGCCTGGCTGGCGCGCTGCCTGGCTGGTCAGCCGCGGCAAGCGGTGCCAGGCGCCCCGTCTGGCTGGCTGGCTGGCAGGCGCGCTGCCTGCCCAGCCAGGCAGCCAGCATGTCTGGCTGGCTGGCAGGCGCAGCCCAGCCAGCCAGCCAGCATGTCTGGCTGGCTGGCAGGCGCGCGGCCTGCCCAGCCAGCCAGCCAGCATGTCTGGCTGGCAGGCGCGCGGCCTGCCCAGCGGCGCCAGGCCCCTGCCTCGCTGGCTGGCTGGCGCGCTGCGCTGGACCGCTGCAGCGCGCGCCCAGCCTAGCATCCCTCGCGCGCTGCGGGCGCAGCCATGCCCGACGCGTGGCCGTCCCCCGCATCGCCGACGGCGAGGGATGAGAAAACTTGCCTCGGAATGGAGGACAAAGGGCACCAAAACGGGAGGGTTAAAATGGAACGAGTTCTATGACAAGGTCATTCGCGCTCGGGTGTGCCTTGTGATCGAGCGGCGGCGCCGGCGGCCGCCCGGGCGACGCCGGGCGTTACGGACCGGCGACCCCGCCCCTCACTAGGCATCACATGAAACCCCCGTGGTCCGAGTTTCGCCGCGTTTGCACGCGCGGATCATGAGTTTGATCGGAGCGCGCTCGGGTGTGCCTTGTGATCGAGCGGCGGCGCCGGCGGCCGCCCGGGCGACGCCGGGCGTTACGGACCGGCGACCCCGCCCCTCACTAGGCATCACATGAAACCCCGTGGTCCGAGTTTCGCCGCGTTTGGACGCGCGGATCATGAGTTTGATCGGAGCGCGCTCGGGTGTGCCTTGTGATCGAGCGGCGGCGCCGGGCGGCCGCCCGGGCGACGTCGGGCGTTACGGACCGGCGACCCCGCCCCTCACTAGGCATCACATGAAACCCCGTGGTCCGAGTTTCGCCGCGTTTGCACGCGCGGATCATGAGTTTGATCGGAGCGCGCCGGGTGTGCCTTGTGATCGAGCGGCGGCGCCGGCGGCCGCCCGGGCGACGTCGGGCGTTACGGACCGGCGACCCCGCCCCCTCACTAGGCATCACATGAAACCCCCGTGGTACGAGTTTCGCCGCGTTTGCACGCGCGGATCATGAGTTTGATCGGAGCGCGCTCGGGTGTGCCTTGTGATCGAGCGGCGGCGCCGGCGGCCGCCCGGGCGACGTCGGGCGTTACGGACCGGCGACCCCGCCCCTCACTAGGCATCACATGAAACCCCGTGGTACGAGTTTCGCCGCGTTTGCACGCGCGGATCATGAGTTTGATCGGAGCGCGCCGGGTGTGCCTTGTGATCGAGCGGCGGCGCCGGCGGCCGCCCGGGCGACGCCGGGCGTTACGGACCGGCGACCCCGCCCCTCACTAGGCATCACATGAAACCCCGTGGTACGAGTTTCGCCGCGTTTGCACGCGCGGATCATGAGTTTGATCGGAGCGCGCTCCGGGTGTGCCTTGTGATCGAGCGGCGGCGCCGGCGGCCGCCCGGGCGACGCCGGGCGTTACGGACCGGCGACCCCGCCCCTCACTAGGCATCACATGAAACCCCGTGGTACGAGTTTCGCCGCGTTTGCACGCGCGGATCATGAGTTTGATCGGAGCGCGCTCGGGTGTGCCTTGTGATCGAGCGGCGGCGCCGGCGGCCGCCCGGGCGACGCCGGGCGTTACGGACCGGCGACCCCGCCCCTCACTAGGCATCACATGAAACCCCCGTGGTCCGAGTTTCGCCGCGTTTGCACGCGCGGATCATGAGTTTGATCGGAGCGCGCCCGGGTGTGCCTTGTGATCGAGCGGCGGCGCCGGCGGCCGCCCGGGCGACGTCGGGCGTTACGGACCGGCGACCCCGCCCCCTCACTAGGCATCACATGAAACCCCCGTGGTACGAGTTTCGCCGCGTTTGCACGCGCGGATCATGAGTTTGATCGGAGCGCGCTCGGGTGTGCCTTGTGATCGAGCGGCGGCGCCGGCGGCCGCCCGGGCGACGCCGGGCGTTACGGACCGGCGACCCCGCCCCTCACTAGGCATCACATGAAACCCCCGTGGTCCGAGTTTCGCCGCGTTTGGACGCGCGGATCATGAGTTTGATCGGAGCGCGCTCGGGTGTGCCTTGTGATCGAGCGGCGGCGCCGGGCGGCCGCCCGGGCGACGCCGGGCGTTACGGACCGGCGACCCCGCCCCTCACTAGGCATCACATGAAACCCCGTGGTCCGAGTTTCGCCGCGTTTGGACGCGCGGATCATGAGTTTGATCGGAGCGCGCCGGGTGTGCCTTGTGATCGAGCGGCGGCGCCGGCGGCCGCCCGGGCGACGTCGGGCGTTACGGACCGGCGACCCCGCCCCTCACTAGGCATCACATGAAACCCCGTGGTCCGAGTTTCGCCGCGTTTGCACGCGCGGATCATGAGTTTGATCGGAGCGCGCCCGGGGTGTGCCTTGTGATCGAGCGGCGGCGCCGGCGGCCGCCCGGGCGACGCCGGGCGTTACGGACCGGCGACCCCGCCCCTCACTAGGCATCACATGAAACCCCGTGGTACGAGTTTCGCCGCGTTTGCACGCGCGGATCATGAGTTTGATCGGAGCGCGCTCGGGTGTGCCTTGTGATCGAGCGGCGGCGCCGGCGGCCGCCCGGGCGACGTCGGGCGTTACGGACCGGCGACCCCGCCCCTCACTAGGCATCACATGAAACCCCGTGGTCCGAGTTTCGCCGCGTTTGGACGCGCGGATCATGAGTTTGATCGGAGCGCGCCCGGGTGTGCCTTGTGATCGAGCGGCGGCGCCGGCGGCCGCCCGGGCGACGTCGGGCGTTACGGACCGGCGAGCCCGCCCCTCACTAGGCATCACATGAAACCCCGTGGTACGAGTTTCGCCGCGTTTGCACGCGCGGATCATGAGTTTGATCGGAGCGCGCTCGGGTGTGCCTTGTGATCGAGCGGCGGCGCCGGCGGCGCCGCCCGGGCGACCTTTGAATCTCCTCGCGGGATGATTGCAGATGCATGTATCATCAAAATAGGACCCCAATGGTGAGTTCTCAACTATTTTGGCGCCTCGGAAAGAAGTTTTGATCGGAGGAAATGGGCCACCGCCGGCGGTGGTGCCCGGCGGCGGCGGAATCTGGTGGCGGGACCATCGTAGATGGATTTGTCATCATAAAAAACCCCAGGGGTGAAGTTTCAGCGAATTCGCACGAGTAGAATTAAAGTTTGATCGGAGTGGAGTGTGCCCGTGCGGCGCCAGCCTGCAGCCGCCCGGCCACGCGCCGGGCCAGCGCGCACAGTGTCCGGCCGAGGAAAAAGGGGGTCTCAGAGACCCTTTGTACCCCCGGGGTTGCCCCGGGGGTGGATGTTTTGCAGGTATATTAGGGGGGAGGGTGTTCCCTCGCCCCATGGGCGCCACGCCCGCGCGCGGCCGGTGCGCGCGGGTGGGCTGGGCGGGTACCGGGCAGGCGCGGCGGGGCATGGATCAGCCGCGCGCCACCACCCGCCGCCGGGCCGGGCGGGTGGATCCGGCCACCGCCCGG
>CACTHL010000311.1:72500-80000 GCA_902712375.1 Dioscorea dumetorum | reverse complement strand
CCGGCCCGGCGACCCCGCCCCTCACTAGGCATCACATGAAACCCCCGTGGTCCGAGTTTCGCCGCGCTTCGCACGCGCGGATCATGAGTTTGATCGGAGCGCGCTCGGGCGGCGGCGCCGGGGCCCCACGGGCGACGCCGGCGAAACTCAACGGCGACAACGCCCGCTCACTAGGCATCACATGAAACCCCCGTGGGCGGAGTTTCGCCGCTGCCGCACGCGCGGATCGTGAGTTTGATCGGAGCGCGATCATGTGTGCCTTGTGATCGAGCGGCGGCGCCGCCCGGCGACGCCGGGCGTTCCGCCCCGGCGACCCCGCCCCCTCACTAGGCATCACATGAAACCCCCGTGGTCCGAGTTTCGCCGCGCTTCGCACGCGCGGATCATGAGTTCGATCGGAGCGCGCTCGGGTGCGCCTTGTGATCGGGCGGCGACGGCGCGGCGAAACTCAACGGCGACAACGCCCGCTCACTAGGCATCACATGAAACCCCGTGGGCGGAGTTTCGCCGCGCTCGCACGCGCGGATCGTGAGTTTGATCGGAGGGCGATCATGTGTGCCTTGTGATCGAGCGGCGGCGCGGGCGCGCGCCCGGGCGACCTTTGAATTTCCTTGCGGGATGATCGCAGATGCATGTATCATCAAAATAGGCACCCGATGGCGAGTTCTCAACTATTTTGGGGCCTTGGAACGAAAGTTTGATCGGAGGAAATGGCCCACCACCGGCGGGGGCGGTCCGGCGGCGGCGGAATCCGGCGGCGGGACCATCGTAGATGGATTTGTCATCATAAAAAACCCCTACGGGTGAAGTTTCAGCGAATTCCGCACGAGTGGAATGGGAGTTTGATCGGAGTGGGGTGTGCCTTGTGTGATCGAGTGGGGCTGCGGGTCCTGGCCGGGATCGGGGTCCCCGGAAAACCACTAGTTTCGCGAAATAAGGTTAGGCGCCCCCTCTCAAGAAAAGGGGGGTCTCAGAGACCCTTTGTACCCCCGGGGCTGCCCGGGGGTGGATGTTTTGCAGGTATAGTAGGGGGTGGGCGCCCAAGCGACCCCCCCATGGGCGGTGATGGGCACTCCGCTACGCCCGTCGGTGGGCGATGGGGGGCGATGATCACGGCGTGTTCGGCACGCCGACACCCATATATAAATTTAAGAAGAAGAAGAAGAAGGAGGAGGGAGGGAGGGCGGGGCGGGCGGGCCGAGCGGCGGCGATCCGCGCCGCCGGACCGCGGCGGGCGCCGGCTGGCCCGCTGCGGGGCTGTCCGGGCTGGGGCTGCCTGGCCCGCTGCGTGGCTGGCGCGCTGCCGGGCGGGGCAGCGGCGCCGGGCGCCCCGCCCGCTGCGTGGCTGCGTGGCTGCCTGGCTGGCGCGCTGCCTGGCTGGTCAGCCGCGGCAAGCGGTGCCAGGCGCCCCGTCTGGCTGGCTGGCTGGCAGGCGCGCTGCCTGCCCAGCCAGGCAGCCAGCATGTCTGGCTGGCTGGCAGGCGCGCGGCCTGCCCAGCCAGCCAGCCAGCATGTCTGGCTGGCTGGCAGGCGCGCGGCCTGCCCAGCCAGCCAGCCAGCATGTCTGGCTGGCAGGCGCGCGGCCTGCCCAGCGGCGCCAGGCCCCTGCCTCGCTGGCTGGCTGGCGCGCTGCGCTGGACCGCTGCAGCGCGCGCCCAGCCTAGCATCCCTCGCGCGCTGCGGGCGCAGCCATGCCCGACGCGTGGCCGTCCCCGCATCGCCGACGGCGAGGGATGAGAAAACTTGCCTCGGAATGGAGGACAAAGGGCACCAAAACGGGAGGGTTAAAATGGAACGAGTTCTATGACAAGGTCATTCGCGCTCGGGTGTGCCTTGTGATCGAGCGGCGGCGCCGGCGGCCGCCCGGGCGACGTCGGGCGTTACGGGACCGGCGACCCCGCCCCTCACTAGGCATCACATGAAACCCCCGTGGTCCGAGTTTCGCCGCGTTTGCACGAGCGGATCATGAGTTTGATCGGAGCGCGCTCGGGTGTGCCTTGTGATCGAGCGGCGGCGCCGGCGGCCGCCCGGGCGACGTCGGGCGTTACGGACCGGCGACCCCGCCCCTCACTAGGCATCACATGAAACCCCGTGGTCCGAGTTTCGCCGCGTTTGGACGCGCGGATCATGAGTTTGATCGGAGCGCGCTCGGGTGTGCCTTGTGATCGAGCGGCGGCGCCGGCGGCCGCCCGGGCGACGCCGGGCGTTACGGACCGGCGACCCCGCCCCTCACTAGGCATCACATGAAACCCCCGTGGTCCGAGTTTCGCCGCGTTTGGACGCGCGGATCATGAGTTTGATCGGAGCGCGCTCGGGTGTGCCTTGTGATCGAGCGGCGGCGCCGGCGGCCGCCCGGGCGACGTCGGGCGTTACGGACCGGCGACCCCGCCCCTCACTAGGCATCACATGAAACCCCCGTGGTCCGAGTTTCCCGCGTCTTGCACGCGCGGATCATGAGTTTGATCGGAGCGCGCTCGGTGTGCCTGCCTTGTGATCGAGCGGCGGCGCCGGCGGCCGCCCGGGCGACGTCGGGCGTTACGGACCGGCGACCCCGCCCCTCACTAGGCATCACATGAAACCCCCGTGGTACGAGTTTCGCCGCGTTTGCACGCGCGGATCATGAGTTTGATCGGAGCGCGCTCGGGTGTGCCTTGTGATCGAGCGGCGGCGCCGGCGGCCGCCCGGGCGACGTCGGGCGTTACGGACCGGCGACCCCGCCCCCTCACTAGGCATCACATGAAACCCCCGTGGTCCGAGTTTCGCCGCGTTTGCACGCGCGGATCATGAGTTTGATCGGAGCGCGCTCGGGTGTGCCTTGTGATCGAGCGGCGGCGCCGGCGGCCGCCCGGGCGACGTCGGGCGTTACGGACCGGCGACCCCGCCCCCTCACTAGGCATCACATGAAACCCCGTGGTACGAGTTTCGCCGCGTTTGCACGCGCGGATCATGAGTTTGATCGGAGCGCGCTCGGGTGTGCCTTGTGATCGAGCGGCGGCGCCGGCGGCCGCCCGGGCGACGTCGGGCGTTACGGACCGGCGACCCCGCCCCCTCACTAGGCATCACATGAAACCCCCGTGGTCCGAGTTTCGCCGCGTTTGGACGCGCGGATCATGAGTTTGATCGGAGCGCGCTCGGGTGTGCCTTGTGATCGAGCGGCGGCGCCGGCGGCCGCCCGGGCGACGTCGGGCGTTACGGACCGGCGACCCCGCCCCTCACTAGGCATCACATGAAACCCCCGTGGTCCGAGTTTCGCGCAAGATATAGTTTGATCGGACGCGCTCGGCGGGGTGGGGGGGGGGGCCGGGGGGCGGGGGGGGGGGGGGGGGGGACGGCCCCCCCCCCTCACTAGGCATCACATGAAACCCCCGTGGTCCGAGTTTCGCCGCGTTTGCACGCGCGGATCATGAGTTTGATCGGAGCGCGCTCGGGTGTGCCTTGTGATCGAGCGGCGGCGCCGGCGGCCGCCCGGGCGACGTCGGGCGTTACGGACCGGCGACCCCGCCCCCTCACTAGGCATCACATGAAACCCCCGTGGTACGAGTTTCGCCGCGTTTGCACGCGCGGATCATGAGTTTGATCGGAGCGCGCTCGGGTGTGCCTTGTGATCGAGCGGCGGCGCCGGGCGGCCGCCCGGGCGACGTCGGGCGTTACGGACCGGCGACCCCGCCCCCTCACTAGGCATCACATGAAACCCCGTGGTACGAGTTTCGCCGCGTTTGCACGCGCGGATCATGAGTTTGATCGGAGCGCGCTCGGGTGTGCCTTGTGATCGAGCGGCGGCGCCGGCGGCCGCCCGGGCGACGTCGGGCGTTACGGACCGGCGACCCCGCCCCTCACTAGGCATCACATGAAACCCCGTGGTACGAGTTTCGCCGCGTTTGCACGCGCGGATCATGAGTTTGATCGGAGCGCGCTCGGGTGTGCCTTGTGATCGAGCGGCGGCGCCGGCGGCCGCCCGGGCGACGTCGGGCGTTACGGACCGGCGACCCCGCCCCCTCACTAGGCATCACATGAAACCCCCGTGGTACGAGTTTCGCCGCGTTTGCACGCGCGGATCATGAGTTTGATCGGAGCGCGCCGGGTGTGCCTTGTGATCGAGCGGCGGCGCCGGCGGCCGCCCGGGCGACGTCGGGCGTTACGGACCGGCGACCCCGCCCCCTCACTAGGCATCACATGAAACCCCGTGGTCAGGGCCGAGTTTCGCCGCGTTTGCACGCGCGGATCATGAGTTTGATCGGAGCGCGCTCGGGTGTGCCTTGTGATCGAGCGGCGGCGCCGGCGGCCGCCCGGGCGACGCCGGGCGTTACGGACCGGCGACCCCGCCCCTCACTAGGCATCACATGAAACCCCCGTGGTCCGAGTTTCGCCGCGTTTGCACGCGCGGATCATGAGTTTGATCGGAGCGCGCTCGGGTGTGCCTTGTGATCGAGCGGCGGCGCCGGCGGCCGCCCGGGCGACGTCGGGCGTTACGGACCGGCGACCCCGCCCCTCACTAGGCATCACATGAAACCCCGTGGTCCGAGTTTCGCCGCGTTTGGACGCGCGGATCATGAGTTTGATCGGAGCGCGCTCGGGTGTGCCTTGTGATCGAGCGGCGGCGCCGGCGGCCGCCCGGGCGACGTCGGGCGTTACGGACCGGCGACCCCGCCCCTCACTAGGCATCACATGAAACCCCGTGGGCCGAGTTTCGCGTTTGGACGCGCGGATCATGAGTTTGATCGGAGCGTCGGGTGTGCCTTGTGATCGAGCGGCGACGCGGCCGCCCGGGGGGGGGGGGGGTTACGGACCGGCGACCCCGCCCCTCACTAGGCATCACATGAAACCCCCGTGGTCCGAGTTTCGCCGCGTTTGCACGCGCGGATCATGAGTTTGATCGGAGCGCGCTCGGGTGTGCCTTGTGATCGAGCGGCGGCGCCGGCGGCCGCCCGGGCGACGTCGGGCGTTACGGACCGGCGACCCCGCCCCTCACTAGGCATCACATGAAACCCCGTGGTACGAGTTTCGCCGCGTTTGCACGCGCGGATCATGAGTTTGATCGGAGCGCGCTCGGGTGTGCCTTGTGATCGAGCGGCGGCGCCGGCGGCCGCCCGGGCGACGCCGGGCGTTACGGACCGGCGACCCCGCCCCTCACTAGGCATCACATGAAACCCCCGTGGTCCGAGTTTCGCCGCGTTTGCACGCGCGGATCATGAGTTTGATCGGAGCGCGCTCGGGTGTGCCTTGTGATCGAGCGGCGGCGCCGGCGGCCGCCCGGGCGACGCCGGGCGTTACGGACCGGCGACCCCGCCCCCTCACTAGGCATCACATGAAACCCCCGTGGTCCGAGTTTCGCCGCGTTTGGACGCGCGGATCATGAGTTTGATCGGAGCGCGCTCGGGTGTGCCTTGTGATCGAGCGGCGGCGCCGGCGGCCGCCCGGGCGACGTCGGGCGTTACGGACCGGCGACCCCGCCCCTCACTAGGCATCACATGAAACCCCCGTGGTCCGAGTTTCGCCGCGTTTGCACGCGCGGATCATGAGTTTGATCGGAGCGCGCTCGGGTGTGCCTTGTGATCGAGCGGCGGCGCCGGCGGCCGCCCGGGCGACGTCGGGCGTTACGGACCGGCGACCCCGCCCCTCACTAGGCATCACATGAAACCCCCGTGGTACGAGTTTCGCCGCGTTTGCACGCGCGGATCATGAGTTTGATCGGAGCGCGCTCGGGTGTGCCTTGTGATCGAGCGGCGGCGCCGGCGGCCGCCCGGGCGACGCCGGCGTTACGGACCGGCGACCCCGCCCCCTCACTAGGCATCACATGAAACCCCCGTGGTCCGAGTTTCGCCGCGTTTGGACGCGCGGATCATGAGTTTGATCGGAGCGCGCTCGGGTGTGCCTTGTGATCGAGCGGCGGCGCCGGCGGCCGCCCGGGCGACGTCGGGCGTTACGGACCGGCGACCCCGCCCCTCACTAGGCATCACATGAAACCCCCGTGGTCCGAGTTTCGCCGCGTTTGGACGCGCGGATCATGAGTTTGATCGGAGCGCGCTCGGGTGTGCCTTGTGATCGAGCGGCGGCGCCGGCGGCCGCCCGGGCGACGTCGGGCGTTACGGACCGGCGACCCCGCCCCTCACTAGGCATCACATGAAACCCCCGTGGTCCGAGTTTCGCCGCGTTTGCACGCGCGGATCATGAGTTTGATCGGAGCGCGCCCGGGTGTGCCTTGTGATCGAGCGGCGGCGCCGGCGGCCGCCCGGGCGACGTCGGCGTTACGGACCGGCGACCCCGCCCCCTCACTAGGCATCACATGAAACCCCCGTGGTACGAGTTTCGCCGCGTTTGCACGCGCGGATCATGAGTTTGATCGGAGCGCGCTCGGGTGTGCCTTGTGATCGAGGCGGCGGGCGGCGGCCGCCCGGGCGACGTCGGGCGTTACGGACCGGCGACCCCGCCCCTCACTAGGCATCACATGAAACCCCCGTGGTCCGAGTTTCGCCGCGTTTGGACGCGCGGATCATGAGTTTGATCGGAGCGCGCTCGGGTGTGCCTTGTGATCGAGCGGCGGCGCCGGCGGCCGCCCGGGCGACGCCGGGCGTTAAGGACCGGCCCGCCCCCTCACTAGGCATCACATGAAACCCCCGTGGTACGAGTTTCGCCGCGTTTGCACGCGCGGATCATGAGTTTGATCGGAGCGCGCTCGGGTGTGCCTTGTGATCGAGCGGCGCGGCGCCGCGGCCGCCCGGGCGACCTTTGAATCTCCTCGCGGGATGATTGCAGATGCATGTATCATCAAAATAGGACCCCAATGGTGAGTTCTCAACTATTTTGGCGCCTCGGAAAGAAGTTTTGATCGGAGGAAATGGGCCACCGCCGGCGGTGGTGCTCCGGCGGCGGCGGAATCTGGTGGCGGGACCATCGTAGATGGATTTGTCATCATAAAAAACCCCCAGGGGTGAAGTTTCAGCGAATTCGCACGAGTAGAATTAAAGTTTGATCGGAGTGGAGTGTGCCCGTGCGGCGCCAGCCCGCGCAGCGCCCGGCCACGCGCTGGGCCAGCGCGCACAGTGTCCGGCCGAGGAAAAAGGGGGGTCTCAGAGACCCTTTGTACCCCCGGGGTTGCCTGGGGGTGGATGTTTTGCAGGTATATTAGGGGGGGAGGGTGTTCCCTCGCCCCATGGGCGCCCACGCCCGCGCGCGGCCGGTGCGCGCGCGGGTGGGCTGGGCGGGTACCGGGCAGGCGCGGCGGGGCATGGATCAGCCGCGCGCCACCACCCGCCGCCGGGCTGGGCGGGTGGATCCGGCCACCGCCCGGCCGCGGCCTGGCCGGGCTGACCGGCGGCCACCGGCCACCGCCGCCGGCAGGGGCGGGACGGCCACCGGCCACCGGCCACCGGCCACCACCGCCTGCCGCCGGCGGACTCCGGCCACCGCCCGCCGCCGCCGGCCGCCGGCGGACTCCGGCCACCGCCCGCCGCCGCCGGCCGCCGGCGGACTCCGGGCACCGCCGCCGCCGCCGGCCGCCGG
>CACTHL010000311.1:57500-62500 GCA_902712375.1 Dioscorea dumetorum | reverse complement strand
CACATGAAACCCCCCGTGGGCGGAGTTTCGCCGCGTTCGCACGCGCGGATCGTGAGTTTGATCGGAGCGCGATCATGTGTGCCTTGTGATCGAGCGGCGCGCCGGCGCCGCCGGCGACGTCGGCGTTCCGCCCCGGCGACCCCGCCCCCTCACTAGGCATCACATGAAACCCCCGTGGTCCGAGTTTCGCCGCGTTCGCACGCGCGGATCATGAGTTCGATCGGAGCGCGCTCGGGTGCGCCTTGTGATCGGGCGGCGGCGACGACGGGCGAAACTCAACGGCGACAACGCCCGCTCACTAGGCATCACATGAAACCCCCGTGGGCGGAGTTTCGCCGCGTTCGCACGCGCGGATCGTGAGTTTGATCGGAGGGCGATCATGTGTGCCTTGTGATCGAGCGGCGGCGCGGGCGCCCCCGGGCGACCTTTGAATTTCCTTGCGGGATGATCGCAGATGCATGTATCATCAAAATAGGCACCCGATGGCGAGTTCTCAACTATTTTGGGGCCTTGGAACGAAAGTTTGATCGGAGGAAATGGCCCACCACCGGCGGGGGCGGTCCGGCGGCGGCGGAATCCGGCGGCGGGACCATCGTAGATGGATTTGTCATCATAAAAAACCCCTACGGGTGAAGTTTCAGCGAATTCGCACGAGTGGAATGGGAGTTTGATCGGAGTGGGGTGTGCCTTGTGTGATCGAGTGGGGCTGCGGGTCCTGGCCGGGATCGGGGTCCCTGGAAAACCACTAGTTTCGCGAAATAAGGTTAGGCGCCCCCTCTCAAGAAAAGGGGGGTCTCAGAGACCCTTTGTACCCCCGGGGCTGCCTGGGGGTGGATGTTTTGCAGGTATAGTAGGGGGTGGGCGCCCAAGCGACCCCCCCATGGGCGGTGATGGGCACTCTCGCTACGCCCGTCGGTGGGCGATGGGGGGCGATGATCACGGCGTGTTCGGCACGCCGACACCCATATATAAATTTAAGAAGAAGAAGAAGAAGGAGGAGGGAGGGAGGGAGGGCGGGGCGGGCGGGCCGAGCGGCGGCGATCCGCGCCGTCGGACCGCGGCGGGCGCCGGCTGGCCCGCTGCGGGGCTGTCCGGGCTGGGGCTGCCTGGCCCGCTGCGTGGCTGGCGCGCTGCCGGGCGGGGCAGCGGCGCCGGGCGCCCCGCCCGCTGCGTGGCTGCGTGGCTGCCTGGCTGGCGCGCTGCCTGGCTGGTCAGCCGCGGCAAGCGGTGCCAGGCGCCCCGTCTGGCTGGCTGGCTGGCTGGCTCCTCCCAGCCAGGCAGCCAGCATGTCTGGCTGGCTGGCAGGCACGCCAGCCAGCCAGCCAGCATGTCTGGCTGGCTGGCAGGCGCGCGGCCTGCCCAGCCAGCCAGCCAGCATGTCTGGCTGGCAGGCGCGCGGCCTGCCCAGCGGCGCCAGGCCCCTGCCTCGCTGGCTGGCTGGCGCGCTGCGCTGGACCGCTGCAGCGCGCGCCCAGCCTAGCATCCCTCGCGCGCTGCGGGCGCAGCCATGCCCGACGCGTGGCCGTCCCCGCATCGCCGACGGCGAGGGATGAGAAAACTTGCCTCGGAATGGAGGACAAAGGGCACCAAAACGGGAGGGTTAAAATGGAACGAGTTCTATGACAAGGTCATTCGCGCTCGGGTGTGCCTTGTGATCGAGCGGCGGCGCCGGCGGCCGCCCGGGCGACGCCGGGCGTTACGGACCGGCGACCCCGCCCCCTCACTAGGCATCACATGAAACCCCCGTGGTCCGAGTTTCGCCGCGTTTGCACGAGCGGATCATGAGTTTGATCGGAGCGCGCTCGGGTGTGCCTTGTGATCGAGCGGCGGCGCCGGCGGCCGCCCGGGCGACGCCGGGCGTTACGGACCGGCGACCCCGCCCCTCACTAGGCATCACATGAAACCCCGTGGTCCGAGTTTCGCCGCGTTTGACGCGCGGATCATGAGTTTGATCGGAGCGCGCCGGGTGTGCCTTGTGATCGAGCGGCGCCGCGGCCGGCCGCCCGGGCGACGTCGGCGTACGGACCGGCGACCCCGCCCCTCACTAGGCATCACATGAAACCCCGTGGTACCGAGTTTCGCCGCGTTTGCACGCGCGGATCATGAGTTTGATCGGAGCGCGCTCGGGTGTGCCTTGTGATCGAGCGGCGGCGCCGGCGGCCGCCCGGGCGACGTCGGGCGTTACGGACCGGCGACCCCGCCCCCTCACTAGGCATCACATGAAACCCCCGTGGTCCGAGTTTCGCCGCGTTTGCACGCGCGGATCATGAGTTTGATCGGAGCGCGCTCGGGTGTGCCTTGTGATCGAGCGGCGGCGCCGGCGGCCGCCCGGGCGACGCCGGGCGTTACGGACCGGCGACCCCGCCCCTCACTAGGCATCACATGAAACCCCGTGGTACGAGTTTCGCCGCGTTTGCACGCGCGGATCATGAGTTTGATCGGAGCGCGCTCGGGTGTGCCTTGTGATCGAGCGGCGGCGCCGGCGGCCGCCCGGGCGACGTCGGGCGTTACGGACCGGCGACCCCGCCCCTCACTAGGCATCACATGAAACCCCCGTGGTCCGAGTTTCGCCGCGTTTGGACGCGCGGATCATGAGTTTGATCGGAGCGCGCTCGGGTGTGCCTTGTGATCGAGCGGCGGCGCCGGCGGCCGCCCGGGCGACGCCGGGCGTTACGGACCGGCGACCCCGCCCCTCACTAGGCATCACATGAAACCCCCGTGGTCCGAGTTTCGCCGCGTTTGGACGCGCGGATCATGAGTTTGATCGGAGCGCGCTCGGGTGTGCCTTGTGATCGAGCGGCGGCGCCGGCGGCCGCCCGGGCGACGTCGGGCGTTACGGACCGGCGACCCCGCCCCTCACTAGGCATCACATGAAACCCCCGTGGTCCGAGTTTCGCCGCGTTTGCACGCGCGGATCATGAGTTTGATCGGAGCGCGCTCGGGTGTGCCTTGTGATCGAGCGGCGGCGCCGGCGGCCGCCCGGGCGACGTCGGGCGTTACGGACCGGCGACCCCGCCCCTCACTAGGCATCACATGAAACCCCCGTGGTACGAGTTTCGCCGCGTTTGCACGCGCGGATCATGAGTTTGATCGGAGCGCGCTCGGGTGTGCCTTGTGATCGAGCGGCGGCGCCGGCGGCCGCCCGGGCGACGTCGGGCGTTACGGACCGGCGACCCCGCCCCTCACTAGGCATCACATGAAACCCCCGTGGTCCGAGTTTCGCCGCGTTTGGACGCGCGGATCATGAGTTTGATCGGAGCGCGCTCGGGTGTGCCTTGTGATCGAGCGGCGGCGCCGGCGGCCGCCCGGGCGACGTCGGGCGTTACGGACCGGCGAGCCCGCCCCCTCACTAGGCATCACATGAAACCCCCGTGGTACGAGTTTCGCCGCGTTTGCACGCGCGGATCATGAGTTTGATCGGAGCGCGCTCGGGTGTGCCTTGTGATCGAGCGGCGGCGCCGCGCCCGGGCGACCTTTGAATCTCCTCGCGGGATGATTGCAGATGCATGTATCATCAAAATAGGACCCCAATGGTGAGTTCTCAACTATTTTGGCGCCTCGGAAAGAAGTTTTGATCGGAGGAAATGGGCCACCGCCGGCGGTGGTGCTCCGGCGGCGGCGGAATCTGGTGGCGGGACCATCGTAGATGGATTTGTCATCATAAAAAACCCCCAGGGGTGAAGTTTCAGCGAATTCGCACGAGTAGAATTAAAGTTTGATCGGAGTGGAGTGTGCCCGTGCGGCGCCAGCCCGCGCAGCGCCCGGCCACGCGCCGGGCCAGCGCGCACAGTGTCCGGCCGAGGAAAAAGGGGGGTCTCAGAGACCCTTTGTACCCCCGGGTTGCCTGGGGGTGGATGTTTTGCAGGTATATTAGGGGGGAGGGTGTTCCCTCGCCCCATGGGCCCCGCCCGCGCGCGGCCGGTGCGCGCGCGGGTGGGCTGGGCGGGTACCGGGCAGGCGCGGCGGGGCATGGATCAGCCGCGCGCCACCACCCGCCGCCGGGCTGGGCGGGTGGATCCGGCCACCGCCCGGCCGCGGCCTGGCCGGGCTGACCGGCGGCCACCGGCCACCGCCGCCGGCAGGGGCGGGACGGCCACCGGCCACCGGCCACCGGCCACCACCGCCCGCCGCCGGCGGACTCCGGCCACCGCCCGCCGCCGCCGGCGGACTCCGGCCACCGCCCGCCGCCGCCGGCCGCCGGCGGACTCCGGGCACCGCCCGCCGCCGCCGGCCGCCGGCCGGACTCCGGCCACCGGCGACCGGCACCGGCCGCCGGGCGGCCGTCCGGCCACCGGCCACCGGCACCTGCCGCCGGAGGCCGGCCGGGCTCCCGGCCACCGGCCGCCGCCGCTGCCGCCTGCCTTGTCGGACCCGGGCGGGGCGACCGCCGGCGGTGCTCCGGCGATTGCCGGCCGGGCGACGCTCCGGTGGGTGCCGGCGTGCGGGGTGCGCGCGCGTCCCGCTCGGCCATGGCCGGCGTGACCGCCCCCCAGCCCGCACGGCTAGCCCCGGCGCGAGCCTTCCTGCGCGCGTTCGTGCCCGCGCGCGCTCTGCCGGCCATCCGGGTGGGCCTCAGGCTGTGCCGTGGCGCGCGAGCACTGCCGGCCATGCCCGGGGGGCGTCGCGCGGTGCCGAGGGCGCGCGGCACCACTGGTTGCCGCGGTCGTCCTGGGCTTGCCCGCGCGGAGGGGCCGACGGTGATTCCGCGCGCCCATGCGCCGGGCGCGGCCGTTGCGCCTCGGCGCCCGCGTTGGTTCGTGGCCGGGCGGGCCGCTCGTCCTCCGCGCGCGTGGTGTGGCCTCTTTGGGGATTTTGGTCCCCGGAAAAGCACTAGTTTCGCGAAATAAGGTTAAGAGCCCCCTTTGAAAAAAAGGGGGTCTCAGAGACCCTTTGTCCCCCGGGGTTGCCTGGGGGAGGATGTTTTGCAGGTATATTAGGGGGTGGGGAGTTGTTTGGTGCAAGGTGCGGGGGGCGGGCGCGCGGCGCGCCCCTCGCCCGGG
>CACTHL010000311.1:42500-47500 GCA_902712375.1 Dioscorea dumetorum | reverse complement strand
TTGTACCCCCGGGGCTGCCCGGGGGTGGATGTTTTGCAGGTATAGTAGGGGGTGGGCGCCCAAGCGACCCCCCCATGGGCGGTGATGGGCACTCTCGCTACGCCGTCGGTGGGCGATGGGGGGCGATGATCACGGCGTGTTCGGGCACGCCGACACCCATATATAAATTTAAGAAGAAGAAGAAGAAGGAGGAGGGAGGGAGGGAGGGGGGGGGGGGCGGGCCGAGCGGCGGCGATCCGCGCCGTCGGACCGCGGCGGGCGCCGGCTGGCCCGCTGCGGGGCTGTCCGGGCTGGGGCTGCCTGGCCCGCTGCGTGGCTGGCGCGCTGCCGGGCGGGGCAGCGGCGCCGGGCGCCCGCGCCCGCTGCGTGGCTGCGTGGCTGCCTGGCTGGCGCGCTGCCTGGCTGGTCAGCCGCGGCAAGCGGTGCCAGGCGCCCCGTCTGGCTGGCAGGCGCGCGGCCTGCCCAGCGGCGCCAGGCCCCTGCCTCGCTGGCTGGCTGGCGCGCTGCGCTGGACCGCTGCAGCGCGCGCCCAGCCTAGCATCCCTCGCGCGCTGCGGGCGCAGCCATGCCCGACGCGTGGCCGTCCCCGCATCGCCGACGGCGAGGGATGAGAAAACTTGCCTCGGAATGGAGGACAAAGGGCACCAAAACGGGAGGGTTAAAATGGAACGAGTTCTATGACAAGGTCATTCGCGCTCGGGTGTGCCTTGTGATCGAGCGGCGGCGCCGGCGGCCGCCCGGGCGACGTCGGCGTTACGGACCGGCGACCCCGCCCCCTCACTAGGCATCACATGAAACCCCCGTGGTCCGAGTTTCGCCGCGTTTGCACGAGCGGATCATGAGTTTGATCGGAGCGCGCTCGGGTGTGCCTTGTGATCGAGCGGCGGCGCCGGCGGCCGCCCGGGCGACGTCGGGCGTTACGGACCGGCGACCCCGCCCCTCACTAGGCATCACATGAAACCCCCGTGGTCCGAGTTTCGCCGCGTTTGGACGCGCGGATCATGAGTTTGATCGGAGCGCGCTCGGGTGTGCCTTGTGATCGAGCGGCGGCGCCGGGCGGCCGCCCGGGCGACGTCGGGCGTTACGGACCGGCGACCCCGCCCCCTCACTAGGCATCACATGAAACCCCCGTGGTACGAGTTTCGCCGCGTTTGCACGCGCGGATCATGAGTTTGATCGGAGCGCGCTCGGGTGTGCCTTGTGATCGAGCGGCGGCGCCGGCGGCCGCCCGGGCGACGTCGGGCGTTACGGACCGGCGACCCCGCCCCCTCACTAGGCATCACATGAAACCCCCGTGGTCCGAGTTTCGCCGCGTTTGCACGCGCGGATCATGAGTTTGATCGGAGCGCGCTCGGGTGTGCCTTGTGATCGAGCGGCGGCGCCGGCGGCCGCCCGGGCGACGTCGGGCGTTACGGACCGGCGACCCCGCCCCCTCACTAGGCATCACATGAAACCCCCGTGGTCCGAGTTTCGCCGCGTTTGGACGCGCGGATCATGAGTTTGATCGGAAGCGCTCGGGTGTGCCTTGTGATCGAGCGGCGGCGCCGGCGGCCGCCCCGGCGACGCCGGCGGGAGGGAGCGGCCCCCCCCCCTCACGCCCCTCACTAGGCATCACATGAAACCCCCGTGGTACGAGTTTCGCCGCGTTTGCACGCGCGGATCATGAGTTTGATCGGAGGCGCTCGGGTGTGCCTTGTGATCGAGCGGCGGCGCCGGCGGCCGCCCGGGCGACGTCGGGCGTTACGGACCGGCGACCCCGCCCCCTCACTAGGCATCACATGAAACCCCCGTGGTCCGAGTTTCGCCGCGTTTGGACGCGCGGATCATGAGTTTGATCGGAGCGCGCTCGGGTGTGCCTTGTGATCGAGCGGCGGCGCCGGCGGCCGCCCGGGCGACGTCGGGCGTTACGGACCGGCGACCCCGCCCCCTCACTAGGCATCACATGAAACCCCCGTGGTCCGAGTTTCGCCGCGTTTGGACGCGCGGATCATGAGTTTGATCGGAGCGCGCTCGGGTGTGCCTTGTGATCGAGCGGCGGCGCCGGCGGCCGCCCGGGCGACGTCGGGCGTTACGGACCGGCGACCCCGCCCCCTCACTAGGCATCACATGAAACCCCGTGGTCCGAGTTTCGCCGCGTTTGCACGCGCGGATCATGAGTTTGATCGGAGCGCGCTCGGGTGTGCCTTGTGATCGAGCGGCCGCGCCGGGGGGCCCCCCGGGGCCCCCGGGGCGTTACGGGCCGGGCGACCCCCCCCTCACTAGGCATCACATGAAACCCCGTGGTCCGAGTTTCGCCGCGTTTGCACGCGCGGATCATGAGTTTGATCGGAGCGCGCTCGGGTGTGCCTTGTGATCGAGCGGCGGCGCCGGCGGCCGCCCGGGCGACGTCGGGCGTTACGGACCGGCGACCCCGCCCCTCACTAGGCATCACATGAAACCCCGTGGTCCGAGTTTCGCCGCGTTTGGACGCGCGGATCATGAGTTTGATCGGAGCGCGCTCGGGTGTGCCTTGTGATCGAGCGGCGGCGCCGGCGGCCGCCCGGGCGACGTCGGGCGTTACGGACCGGCGAGCCCGCCCCCTCACTAGGCATCACATGAAACCCCCGTGGTACGAGTTTCGCCGCGTTTGCACGCGCGGATCATGAGTTTGATCGGAGCGCGCTCGGGTGTGCCTTGTGATCGAGCGGCGGCGCCCGGCGGCCGCCCGGGCGACCTTTGAATCTCCTCGCGGGATGATTGCAGATGCATGTATCATCAAAATAGGACCCCAATGGTGAGTTCTCAACTATTTTGGCGCCTCGGAAAGAAGTTTTGATCGGAGGAAATGGGCCACCGCCGGCGGTGGTGCTCCGGCGGCGGCGGAATCTGGTGGCGGGACCATCGTAGATGGATTTGTCATCATAAAAAACCCCCAGGGGTGAAGTTTCAGCGAATTCGCACGAGTAGAATTAAAGTTTGATCGGAGTGGAGTGTGCCCGTGCGGCGCCAGCCCGCGCAGCGCCCGGCCACGCGCTGGGCCAGCGCGCACAGTGTCCGGCCGAGGAAAAAGGGGGGTCTCAGAGACCCTTTGTACCCCCGGGGTTGCCTGGGGGTGGATGTTTTGCAGGTATATTAGGGGGGGAGGGTGTTCCCTCGCCCCATGGGCGCCCACGCCCGCGCGCGGCCGGTGCGCGCGCGGGTGGGCTGGGCGGGTACCGGGCAGGCGCGGCGGGGCATGGATCAGCCGCGCGCCACCACCCGCCGCCGGGCTGGGCGGGTGGATCCGGCCACCGCCCGGCCGCGGCCTGGCCGGGCTGACCGGCGGCCACCGGCCACCGCCGCCGGCAGGGGCGGGACGGCCACCGGCCACCGGCCACCGGCCACCACCGCCCCGCCGGCGGACTCCGGCCACCGCCCGCCGCCGCCGGCCGCCGGCGGACTCCGGCCACCGCCCGCCGCCGCCGGCCGCCGGCGGACTCCGGCCACCGCCGCCGCCGCCGGCCGCCGGCGGACTGGACGCCGCCGCCGCGCGCCGGCGGACTCGGACCGCCGCCGCCGCCGGCCGCCGGCCGGACTCCGGCCACCGGCGACCGGCACCGCCGCCGGCGGCCGTCCGGCCACCGGCCACCGGCACTGCCGCCGGAGGCCGGCCGGGCTCCGGCCACCGGCCGCCGCTGCCGCCTGCCTTGTGCCGGACCCCGGCGGGGCGACCGCCGGCGGTGCTCCGGCGATTGCCGGCCGGGCGACGCTCCGGTGGGTGCCGGCGTGCGGGCGTGCGCGCGCGTCCCGCTCGGCCATGGCCGGCGTGACCGCGCGCTCGGCCAGCCCGCACGGCTAGCCCCGGCGCGGGCTTGCCCGCGCGCGCTGCCCGCGCCATCCGGGTGGGCCTCAGGCTGTGCCGTGGCGCGCGAGCACTGCCGGCCATGCCCGGGGGCGTCGCGCGGTGCCGAGGGCGCGCGGCACCACTGGTTGCCGCGGTCGTCCTGGGCTTGCCCGCGCGGAGGGGCCGACGGTGATTCCGCGCGCCCATGCGCCGCGGGCGCGGCCGTTGCGCCTCGGCGCCCGCGTTGGTTCGTGGCCGGGCGGGCCGCTCGTCCTCCGCGCGCGTGGTGTGGCCTCTTTGGGGATTTTGGTCCCCGGAAAAGCACTAGTTTCGCGAAATAAGGTTAAGAGCCCCCTTGAAAAAAAAGGGGGGTCTCAGAGACCCTTTGTACCCCCGGGGTTGCCTGGGGGAGGATGTTTTGCAGGTATATTAGGGGGTGGGGAGTTGTTTGGTGCAAGGTGCGGGGGGCGGGCGCGCGGCGCGCCCCCTCGCCCGGGACATGGCGCGCACGGCCATGGCACGTCCGGGTGGCTGCCGGTGGGCCACCCGGAGCTCGGCCGGAGGGCGGGTTGCTCCGCCGCTCCCTCGGCGGCGCCGCCCGCCCTCCGGCCGCCCGGTGTGCCGGGTCGTGCGCGTCGTGCCCCGCTCCCCGCCGACCACCTGGAGGTGGCTCCGCGCTAACCCGCCCTCGTCGTGGGCGGGTGCCCAACGGCTCTCCACCGCACGCGGCGGAGCTCCGGTGTGTCCCCTCGGTTCCTTGCACCGCTGCGTACCGCAAGGCCATCGCGGATCGTCCCGGCCCGCTCCTTGAGGGCTCTGTGGCTCCGTTTACCTAGGCGCGTATGTCTGGCCGTCTTGGCGGGCGGTCGGTTTCGGTGGCTGGTGACGGTGGCGGGCGCGCGGCCCGCCCCTGTCGATCAGGACACGGCGCGCACTGCCGCGGCACGTCCGGGTCGCCGCCGGTGGGCGACCCGGAACGCGTCGGGAGGCCGGGCGGCGCTGCTGCATTAGCGGCGGGGGGGGCCGGCCCCCCGACGCCCGTCTTGTGCCGGGCCGTGCGCGCCGTGCCCCGATCCCCGTCGGCCACCGAGAGGTGCACCCGCGCTGACCCGCCCTCGCCCGAGGGCGGGCACCCAACGGTGCGTCGGCTTTCCTCTGCCGCGCGCCGGTGACTCCCACCGGTTGTGTTCTCCCCACG
>CACTHL010000311.1:30000-35000 GCA_902712375.1 Dioscorea dumetorum | reverse complement strand
CAACGGCGACAACGCCCCCTCACTCGGCATCACATGAAACCCACGCGGGCTGAGTTTCGCCGCGTTTGCACGCGCGGATCATGAGGTTGATCGGAGCGCGCTCGGGTGTGCCTAGTGTGATCGAGCGGCGGCGCCGGGGCCGACCGGGCGACGCCGGGCGTTACGGACCGGCGACCCCGCCCCCTCACTAGGCATCACATGAAACCCCCGTGGGCGGAGTTTCGCCGCGTTCGCACGCGCGGATCGTGAGTTCGATCGGAGCGCGATCATGTGTGCCTTGTGATCGAGCGGCGGCGCCGGGGCCGCCCGGGCGACGTCGGGCGTTACGGACCGGCGACCCCGCCCCCTCACTAGGCATCACATGAAACCCCCGTGGGCGGAGTTTCGCCGCGTTCGCACGCGCGGATCATGAGTTTGATCGGAGCGCGATCATGTGTGCCTTGTGATCGAGCGGCGGCGCGCCGCCCGGGCGACGTCGGTGTTCCGGCCCGGCGACCCCGCCCCCTCACTAGGCATCACATGAAACCCCCGTGGTCCGAGTTTCGCCGCGTTTGCACGCGCGGATCATGAGTTTGATCGGAGCGCGCTCGGGTGTGCCTAGTGTGATCGAGCGGCGGCGCCGGGGCCGCCCGGCCGACGTCGGCGAAACTCAACGGCGACAACGCCCGCTCACTAGGAATCCCATGAAACCCCCGTGGGCGGAGTTTCGCCGCGTTCGCAAGCGCGGATCGTGAGTTTGATCGGAGAGCGATCATGTGTGCCTTGTGATCGAGCGGCGGCGCGGGCGCCGCCCGGGCGACGCCGGGCGTTCCGGCCCGGCGACCCCGCCCCCTCACTAGGCATCACATGAAACCCCCGTGGTCCGAGTTTCGCCGCGTTCGCACGCGCGGATCATGAGTTTGATCGGAGCGCGCTCGGGCGGCGGCGCCGGGGGCCCCACGGGCGACGTCCGGCGAAACTCAACGGCGACAACGCCCGCTCACTAGGCATCACATGAAACCCCCCGTGGGCGGAGTTTCGCCGCGTTCGCACGCGCGGATCGTGAGTTTGATCGGAGCGCGATCATGTGTGCCTTGTGATCGAGCGGCGGCGCCGGGCGACGCCGGCGTCGCGGCGCCCGGCGACCCCGCCCCTCACTAGGCATCACATGAAACCCCGTGGTCCGAGTTTCGCCGCGTTCGCACGCGCGGATCATGAGTTCGATCGGAGCGCGCTCGGGTGCGCCTTGTGATCGGGCGGCGACGTCCCGGCGAAACTCAACGGCGACAACGCCCGCTCACTAGGCATCACATGAAACCCCCGTGGGCGGAGTTTCGCCGCGTTCGCACGCGCGGATCGTGAGTTTGATCGGAGGGCGATCATGTGTGCCTTGTGATCGAGCGGCGGCGCCGGGCGCGCCCGGGCGACCTTTGAATTTCCTTGCGGGATGATCGCAGATGCATGTATCATCAAAATAGGCACCCGATGGCGAGTTCTCAACTATTTTGGGGCCTTGGAACGAAAGTTTGATCGGAGGAAATGGCCCACCACCGGCGGGGGCGGTCCGGCGGCGGCGGAATCCGGCGGCGGGACCATCGTAGATGGATTTGTCATCATAAAAAACCCCTACGGGTGAAGTTTCAGCGAATTCGCACGAGTGGAATGGGAGTTTGATCGGAGTGGGGTGTGCCTTGTGTGATCGAGTGGGGCTGCGGGTCCTGGCCGGGATCGGGGTCCCCGGAAAACCACTAGTTTCGCGAAATAAGGTTAGGCGCCCCCCTCCAAGAAAGGGGGTCTCAGAGACCCTTTGTACCCCGGGGCTGCCTGGGGGTGGATGTTTTGCAGGTATAGTAGGGGGTGGGCGCCCAAGCGACCCCCCCATGGGCGGTGATGGGCACTCTCGCTACGCCGTCGGTGGGCGATGGGGGGCGATGATCACGGCGTGTTCGGCACGCCGACACCCATATATAAATTTAAGAAGAAGAAGAAGAAGGAGGAGGGAGGGAGGGAGGGCGGGGCGGGCGGGCCGAGCGGCGGCGATCCGCGCCGGTCGGACCGCGGCGGGCGCCGGCTGGCCCGCTGCGGGGCTGTCCGGGCTGGGGCTGCCTGGCCCGCTGCGTGGCTGGCGCGCTGCCGGGCGGGGCAGCGGCGCCGGGCGCCCCCCGCTCGTGGCTGCGTGGCTGCCTGGCTGGCGCGCTGCCTGGCTGGTCAGCCGCGGCAAGCGGTGCCAGGCGCCCCGGCTGGCTGGCTGGCAGGCGCGCGGCCGGCGACCCAGCCAGCCAGCCAGCACATGTAACCGTGGCTGGCTGGCAGGCGCGCGGCCTGCCCAGCCAGCCAGCCAGCATGTCTGGCTGGCAGGCGCGCGGCCTGCCCAGCGGCGCCAGGCCCCTGCCTCCCTGGCTGGCTGGCGCGCTGCGCTGGACCGCTGCAGCGCGCGCCCAGCCTAGCATCCCCTCGCGCCGGGCGCAGCCATGCCCGACGCGTGGCCGTCCCCGCATCGCCGACGGCGAGGGATGAGAAAACTTGCCTCGGAATGGAGGACAAAGGGCACCAAAACGGGAGGGTTAAAATGGAACGAGTTCTATGACAAGGTCATTCGCGCTCGGGTGTGCCTTGTGATCGAGCGGCGGCGCCGGCGGCCGCCCGGGCGACGTCGGGCGTTACGGACCGGCGACCCCGCCCCTCACTAGGCATCACATGAAACCCCCGTGGTCCGAGTTTCGCCGCGTTTGCACGAGCGGATCATGAGTTTGATCGGAGCGCGCTCGGGTGTGCCTTGTGATCGAGCGGCGGCGCCGGCGGCCGCCCGGGCGACGTCGGGCGTTACGGACCGGCGACCCCGCCCCCTCACTAGGCATCACATGAAACCCCGTGGTCCGAGTTTCGCCGCGTTTGGACGCGCGGATCATGAGTTTGATCGGAGCGCGCTCGGGTGTGCCTTGTGATCGAGCGGCGCCGGCGGCCGCCCGGGCGACGTCGGCGTTACGGACCGGCGACCCGCCCCCTCACTAGGCATCACATGAAACCCCGTGGTCCGAGTTTCGCCGCGTTTGGACGCGCGGATCATGAGTTTGATCGGAGCGCGCTCGGGTGTGCCTTGTGATCGAGCGGCGGGGCCGGCGGCCGCCCGGGCGACGTCGGGCGTTACGGACCGGCGACCCCGCCCCCTCACTAGGCATCACATGAAACCCCCGTGGTCCGAGTTTCGCCGCGTTTGCACGCGCGGATCATGAGTTTGATCGGAGCGCGCTCGGGTGTGCCTTGTGATCGAGCGGCGGCGCCGGCGGCCGCCCGGGCGACGTCGGGCGTTACGGACCGGCGACCCCGCCCCTCACTAGGCATCACATGAAACCCCCGTGGTCCGAGTTTCGCCGCGTTTGCACGCGCGGATCATGAGTTTGATCGGAGCGCGCTCGGGTGTGCCTTGTGATCGAGCGGCGGCGCCGGCGGCCGCCCGGGCGACGTCGGGCGTTACGGACCGGCGACCCCGCCCCTCACTAGGCATCACATGAAACCCCCGTGGTACGAGTTTCGCCGCGTTTGCACGCGCGGATCATGAGTTTGATCGGAGCGCGCTCGGGTGTGCCTTGTGATCGAGCGGCGGCGCCGGCGGCCGCCCGGGCGACGTCGGGCGTTACGGACCGGCGACCCCGCCCCCTCACTAGGCATCACATGAAACCCCCGTGGTCCGAGTTTCGCCGCGTTTGGACGCGCGGATCATGAGTTTGATCGGAGCGCGCTCGGGTGTGCCTTGTGATCGAGCGGCGGCGCCGGCGGCCGCCCGGGCGACGTCGGGCGTTACGGACCGGCGACCCCGCCCCCTCACTAGGCATCACATGAAACCCCCGTGGTCCGAGTTTCGCCGCGTTTGGACGCGCGGATCATGAGTTTGATCGGAGCGCGCTCGGGTGTGCCTTGTGATCGAGCGGCGGCGCCGGGCGGCCGCCCGGGCGACGTCGGCGTTACGGACCGGCGACCCCGCCCCCTCACTAGGCATCACATGAAACCCCGTGGTCCGAGTTTCGCCGCGTTTGCACGCGCGGATCATGAGTTTGATCGGAGCGCGCTCGGGTGTGCCTTGTGATCGAGCGGCGGCGCCGGCGGCCGCCCGGGCGACGTCGGGCGTTACGGACCGGCGACCCCGCCCCCTCACTAGGCATCACATGAAACCCCCGTGGTCCGAGTTTCGCCGCGTTTGGACGCGCGGATCATGAGTTTGATCGGAGCGCGCTCGGGTGTGCCTTGTGATCGAGCGGCGGCGCCGGCGGCCGCCCGGGCGACGTCGGGCGTTACGGACCGGCGACCCCGCCCCTCACTAGGCATCACATGAAACCCCCGTGGTCCGAGTTTCGCCGCGTTTGGACGCGCGGATCATGAGTTTGATCGGAGCGCGCTCGGGTGTGCCTTGTGATCGAGCGGCGGCGCCGGCGGCCGCCCGGGCGACGTCGGGCGTTACGGACCGGCGAGCCCGCCCCTCACTAGGCATCACATGAAACCCCCGTGGTACGAGTTTCGCCGCGTTTGCACGCGCGGATCATGAGTTTGATCGGAGCGCGCTCGGGTGTGCCTTGTGATCGAGCGGCGGCGCCGGCGGCCGCCCGGGCGACCTTTGAATCTCCTCGCGGGATGATTGCAGATGCATGTATCATCAAAATAGGACCCCAATGGTGAGTTCTCAACTATTTTGGCGCCTCGGAAAGAAGTTTTGATCGGAGGAAATGGGCCACCGCCGGCGGTGGTGCTCCGGCGGCGGCGGAATCTGGTGGCGGGACCATCGTAGATGGATTTGTCATCATAAAAAACCCCCAGGGGTGAAGTTTCAGCGAATTCGCACGAGTAGAATTAAAGTTTGATCGGAGTGGAGTGTGCCCGTGCGGCGCCAGCCCGCGCAGCGCCCGGCCACGCGCTGGGCCAGCGCGCACAGTGTCCGGCCGAGGAAAAAGGGGGGTCTCAGAGACCCTTTGTACCCCCGGGGTTGCCTGGGGGTGGATGTTTTGCAGGTATATTAGGGGGGAGGGTGT
>CACTHL010000311.1:15000-20000 GCA_902712375.1 Dioscorea dumetorum | reverse complement strand
GCTCACTAGGAATCCCATGAAACCCCCGTGGGCGGAGTTTCGCCGCGTTCGCAAGCGCGGATCGTGAGTTTGATCGGAGAGCGATCATGTGTGCCTTGTGATCGAGCGGCGGCGCCGGCGCCGCCCGGGCGACGTCGGCGTTCCGGCCCGGCGACCCCGCCCCCTCACTAGGCATCACATGAAACCCCCGTGGTCCGAGTTTCGCCGCGTTCGCACGCGCGGATCATGAGTTTGATCGGAGCGCGCTCGGGCGGCGGCGCCGGGGGCCCCACGGGCGACGTCGGCGAAACTCAACGGCGACAACGCCCGCTCACTAGGCATCACATGAAACCCCCGTGGGCGGAGTTTCGCCGCGTTCGCACGCGCGGATCGTGAGTTTGATCGGAGCGCGATCATGTGTGCCTTGTGATCGAGCGGCGGCGCCGGCGCCGGGCGACGTCGGCGTTCCGCCCCGGCGACCCCGCCCCTCACTAGGCATCACATGAAACCCCCGTGGTCCGAGTTTCGCCGCGTTCGCACGCGCGGATCATGAGTTCGATCGGAGCGCGCTCGGGTGCGCCTTGTGCTCGGGCGGCGACGTCGGCGAAACTCAACGGCGACAACGCCCGCTCACTAGGCATCACATGAAACCCCCGTGGGCGGAGTTTCGCCGCGCTCGCACGCGCGGATCGTGAGTTTGATCGGAGGGCGATCATGTGTGCCTTGTGATCGAGCGGCGGGCGCGGCGGCCCCCGGCGACCTTTGAATTTCCTTGCGGGATGATCGCAGATGCATGTATCATCAAAATAGGCACCCGATGGCGAGTTCTCAACTATTTTGGGGCCTTGGAACGAAAGTTTGATCGGAGGAAATGGCCCACCACCGGCGGGGGCGGTCCGGCGGCGGCGGAATCCGGCGGCGGGACCATCGTAGATGGATTTGTCATCATAAAAAACCCCTACGGGTGAAGTTTCAGCGAATTCGCACGAGTGGAATGGGAGTTTGATCGGAGTGGGGTGTGCCTTGTGTGATCGAGTGGGGCTGCGGGTCCTGGCGGCGGGGATCGGGGTCCCCTGGAAAACCACTAGTTTCGCGAAATAAGGTTAGGCGCCCCCTCTCAAGAAAAGGGGGGTCTCAGAGACCCTTTGTACCCCCGGGGCTGCCCGGGGGTGGATGTTTTGCAGGTATAGTAGGGGGTGGGCGCCCAAGCGACCCCCCCATGGGCGGTGATGGGCACTCTCGCTACGCCGTCGGTGGGCGATGGGGGGCGATGATCACGGCGTGAGCTCGGCACGCCGACACCCATATATAAATTTAAGAAGAAGAAGAAGAAGGAGGAGGGAGGGAGGGGCGGGGCGGGCGGGCCGAGCGGCGGCGATCCGTCGGACCGCCGGCGGGCGCCCGGGCTGGCCCGCTGCGGGGCTGTCCGGGCTGGGGCTGCCTGGCCCGCTGCGTGGCTGGCGCGCTGCCGGGCGGGGCAGCGGGCCGGGCGGCCCGCCCGCTGCGTGGCTGCGTGGCTGCCTGGCTGGCGCGCTGCCTGGGTCGTGCAAGCCGCGGCAAGCGGTGCCAGGCGCCCCGTCTGGCTGGCTGGCTGGCAGGCGCGCTGCCCGCCCAGCCAGGCAAGCTTGATCGGCCAGCGGGCCGGGCGCTGCCTTGCTGACTGGCGCGGCGGTGTGCCGGCTGGCCAGCCGGGCGACGCCGGGCGATGGACCGGCGACCCCGCCCCCTCACTAGGCATCACATGAAACCCCGTGGTACGAGAATACTTGCCTCGGAATGGCGGACAAAGGGCAAGGAGGGTTAAATGGAACGAGTTTATGACAAGGCAGTCGCGCTCGGGTGTGCCTTGTGATCGAGCGGCGGCGCCGGCGGCCGCCCGGGCGACGCCGGCGTTACGGACCGGCGACCCCGCCCCCTCACTAGGCATCACATGAAACCCCCGTGGTCCGAGTTTCGCCGCGTTTGCACGCGCGGATCATGAGTTTGATCGGAGCGCGCTCGGGTGTGCCTTGTGATCGAGCGGCGGCGCCGGCGGCCGCCCGGGCGACGTCGGGCGTTACGGACCGGCGACCCCGCCCCTCACTAGGCATCACATGAAACCCCGTGGTCCGAGTTTCGCCGCGTTTGCACGCGCGGATCATGAGTTTGATCGGAGCGCGCTCGGGTGTGCCTTGTGATCGAGCGGCGGCGCCGGCGGCCGCCCGGGCGACGTCGGGCGTTACGGACCGGCGACCCCGCCCCCTCACTAGGCATCACATGAAACCCCGTGGTCCGAGTTTCGCCGCGTTTGGACGCGCGGATCATGAGTTTGATCGGAGGCGCTCGGGTGTGCCTTGTGATCGAGCGGCGGCGCGGCGGCCGCCCGGGCGACGTCGGGCGTTACGGACCGGCGACCCCGCCCCTCACTAGGCATCACATGAAACCCCCGTGGTCCGAGTTTCGCCGCGTTTGCACGCGCGGATCATGAGTTTGATCGGAGCGCGCTCGGGTGTGCCTTGTGATCGAGCGGCGGCGCCGGCGGCCGCCCGGGCGACGTCGGGCGTTACGGACCGGCGACCCCGCCCCCTCACTAGGCATCACATGAAACCCCCGTGGTCCGAGTTTCGCCGCGTTTGGACGCGCGGATCATGAGTTTGATCGGAGCGCGCTCGGGTGTGCCTTGTGATCGAGCGGCGGCGCCGGCGGCCGCCCGGGCGACGTCGGGCGTTACGGACCGGCGACCCCGCCCCTCACTAGGCATCACATGAAACCCCCGTGGTACGAGTTTCGCCGCGTTTGCACGCGCGGATCATGAGTTTGATCGGAGCGCGCCGGGGTGTGCCTTGTGATCGAGCGGCGGCGCCGGCGGCCGCCCGGGCGACGTCGGGCGTTACGGACCGGCGACCCCGCCCCTCACTAGGCATCACATGAAACCCCCGTGGTACGAGTTTCGCCGCGTTTGCACGCGCGGATCATGAGTTTGATCGGAGCGCGCTCGGGTGTGCCTTGTGATCGAGCGGCGGCGCCGGCGGCCGCCCGGGCGACGTCGGGCGTTACGGGACCGGCGACCCCGCCCCTCACTAGGCATCACATGAAACCCCCGTGGTCCGAGTTTCGCCGCGTTTGCACGCGCGGATCATGAGTTTGATCGGAGCGCGCTCGGGTGTGCCTTGTGATCGAGCGGCGGCGCCGGCGGCCGCCCGGGCGACGTCGGGCGTTACGGACCGGCGACCCCGCCCCTCACTAGGCATCACATGAAACCCCCGTGGTACGAGTTTCGCCGCGTTTGCACGCGCGGATCATGAGTTTGATCGGAGCGCGCTCGGGTGTGCCTTGTGATCGAGCGGCGGCGCCGGGCGGCCGCCCGGGCGACGTCGGGCGTTACGGACCGGCGACCCCGCCCCTCACTAGGCATCACATGAAACCCCCGTGGTCCGAGTTTCGCCGCGTTTGGACGCGCGGATCATGAGTTTGATCGGAGCGCGCTCGGGTGTGCCTTGTGATCGAGCGGCGGCGCCGGCGGCCGCCCGGGCGACGTCGGGCGTTACGGACCGGCGACCCCGCCCCTCACTAGGCATCACATGAAACCCCCGTGGTCCGAGTTTCGCCGCGTTTGGACGCGCGGATCATGAGTTTGATCGGAGCGCGCTCGGGTGTGCCTTGTGATCGAGCGGCGGCGCCGGCGGCCGCCCGGGCGACGTCGGGCGTTACGGACCGGCGACCCCGCCCCTCACTAGGCATCACATGAAACCCCCGTGGTCCGAGTTTCGCCGCGTTTGCACGCGCGGATCATGAGTTTGATCGGAGCGCGCTCGGGTGTGCCTTGTGATCGAGCGGCGGCGCCGGCGGCCGCCCGGGCGACGCCGGGCGTTACCGGCGACCCCGCCCCTCACTAGGCATCACATGAAACCCCGTGGTACGAGTTTCGCCGCGTTTGGACGCGCGGATCATGAGTTTGATCGGAGCGCGCTCGGGTGTGCCTTGTGATCGAGCGGCGGCGCCCGGCGGCCGCCCGGGCGACGCCGGGCGTTACGGACCGGCGACCCCGCCCCCTCACTAGGCATCACATGAAACCCCCGTGGTCCGAGTTTCGCGCCGTTTGGACGCGCGGATCATGAGTTTGATCGGAGCGCGCTCGGGTGTGCCTTGTGATCGAGCGGCGGCGCCGGCGGCCGCCCGGGCGACGTCGGGCGTTACGGACCGGCGACCCCCCCCCTCACTAGGCATCACATGAAACCCCGTGGTACGAGTTTCGCCGCGTTTGCACGCGCGGATCATGAGTTTGATCGGAGCGCGCTCGGGTGTGCCTTGTGATCGAGCGGCGGCGCCGGCGGGCCGCCCGGGCGACCTTTGAATCTCCTCGCGGGATGATTGCAGATGCATGTATCATCAAAATAGGACCCCAATGGTGAGTTCTCAACTATTTTGGCGCCTCGGAAAGAAGTTTTGATCGGAGGAAATGGGCCACCGCCGGCGGTGGTGCTCCGGCGGCGGCGGAATCTGGTGGCGGGACCATCGTAGATGGATTTGTCATCATAAAAAACCCCCAGGGGTGAAGTTTCAGCGAATTCGCACGAGTAGAATTAAAGTTTGATCGGAGTGGAGTGTGCCCGTGCGGCGCCAGCCCGCGCAGCGCCCGGCCACGCGCTGGGCCAGCGCGCACAGTGTCCGGCCGAGGAAAAAGGGGGGTCTCAGAGACCCTTTGTACCCCCGGGGGTTGCCTGGGGGTGGATGTTTTGCAGGTATATTAGGGGGGGAGGGTGTTCCCTCGCCCCATGGGCGCCCACGCCCGCGCGCGGCCGGTGCGCGCGCGGGTGGGCTGGGCGGGTACCGGGCAGGCGCGGCGGGGCATGGATCAGCCGCGCGCCACCACCCGCCGCCGGGCTGGGCGGGTGGATCCGGCCACCGCCCGGCCGCGGCCTGGCCGGGCTGACCGGCGGCCACCGGCCACCGCCGCCGGCAGGGGCGGGACGGCCACCGGCCACCGGCCACCGGCCACCACCGCCTGCCGCCGGCGGACTCCGGCCACCGCCCGCCGCCGC
>CACTHL010000311.1:0-5000 GCA_902712375.1 Dioscorea dumetorum | reverse complement strand
CGACGTCGGGCGAAACTCAACGGCGACAACGCCCGCTCACTAGGCATCACATGAAACCCCCGTGGGCGGAGTTTCGCCGCGCTCGCACGCGCGGATCGTGAGTTTGATCGGAGCGCGATCATGTGTGCCTTGTGATCGAGCGGCGGCGCCGGCGGGGCGACGCCGGCGTTCCGCCCCGGCGACCCCGCCCCTCACTAGGCATCACATGAAACCCCCGTGGTCCGAGTTTCGCCGCGCTCGCACGCGCGGATCATGAGTTCGATCGGAGCGCGCCGGGTGCGCCTTGTGATCGGGCGGCGACGTCGGCGAAACTCAACGGCGACAACGCCCGCTCACTAGGCATCACATGAAACCCCGTGGGCGGAGTTTCGCCGCTTCGCACGCGCGGATCGTGAGTTTGATCGGAGGGCGATCATGTGTGCCTTGTGATCGAGCGGCGGCGGGCGGCGCCCGGGCGACCTTTGAATTTCCTTGCGGGATGATCGCAGATGCATGTATCATCAAAATAGGCACCCGATGGCGAGTTCTCAACTATTTTGGGGCCTTGGAACGAAAGTTTGATCGGAGGAAATGGCCCACCACCGGCGGGGGCGGTCCGGCGGCGGCGGAATCCGGCGGCGGGACCATCGTAGATGGATTTGTCATCATAAAAAACCCCTACGGGTGAAGTTTCAGCGAATTCGCACGAGTGGAATGGGAGTTTGATCGGAGTGGGGTGTGCCTTGTGTGATCGAGTGGGGCTGCGGGTCCTGGCCGGGATCGGGGTCCCCGGAAAACCACTAGTTTCGCGAAATAAGGTTAGGCGCCCCCTCTCAAGAAAAGGGGGTCTCAGAGACCCTTTGTACCCCCGGGGCTGCCTGGGGGTGGATGTTTTGCAGGTATAGTAGGGGGTGGGCGCCCAAGCGACCCCCCCATGGGCGGTGATGGGCACTCCGCTACGCCCGTCGGTGGGCGATGGGGGCGATGATCACGGCGTGTGCCGGCACGCCGACACCCATATATAAATTTAAGAAGAAGAAGAAGAAGGAGGAGGGAGGGAGGGAGGGCGGGGCGGGCGGGCCGAGCGGCGGCGATCCGCGCCGCCGGACCGCGGCGGGCGCCGGCTGGCCCGCTGCGGGGCTGTCCGGGCTGGGGCTGCCTGGCCCGCTGCGTGGCTGGCGCGCGTGGCCGGGCAGGGCAGCGGCGCCCGCCGCCCGCTGCGTGGCTGCGTGGCTGCCTGGCTGGCGCGCTGCCTGGCTGGTCAGCCGCGGCAAGCGGTGCCAGGCGCCCCGTCTGGCTGGCTGGCTGGCAGGCGCGCTGCCTGCCCAGCCAGGCAGCCAGCATGTCTGGCTGGCTGGCAGGCGCGCGGCCTGCCCAGCCAGCCAGCCAGCATGTCTGGCTGGCTGGCAGGCGCGCGGCTGCCCAGCCAGCCAGCCAGCATGTCTGGCTGGCAGGCGCGGCCTGCCCAGCGGCGCCAGGCCCCTGCCTCGCTGGCTGGCTGGCGCGCTGCGCTGGACCGCTGCAGCGCGCGCCCAGCCTAGCATCCCCGCGCTGCGGGCGCAGCCATGCCCGACGCGTGGCCGTCCCCCGCATCGCCGACGGCGAGGGATGAGAAAACTTGCCTCGGAATGGAGGACAAAGGGCACCAAAACGGGAGGGTTAAAATGGAACGAGTTCTATGACAAGGTCATTCGCGCCGGGTGTGCCTTGTGATCGAGCGGCGGCGCCGGCGGCCGCCCGGGCGACGTCGGGCGTTACGGACCGGCGACCCCGCCCCCTCACTAGGCATCACATGAAACCCCGTGGTCCGAGTTTCGCCGCGTTTGCACGAGCGGATCATGAGTTTGATCGGAGCGCGCCGGGTGTGCCTTGTGATCGAGCGGCGGCGCCGGGCGGCCGCCCGGGCGACGTCGGGCGTAGGACCGGACGACCCCGCCCCCTCACTAGGCATCACATGAAACCCCCGTGGTCCGAGTTTCGCCGCGTTTGGACGCGCGGATCATGAGTTTGATCGGAGCGCGCTCGGGTGTGCCTTGTGATCGAGCGGCGGCGCCGGGCGGCCGCCCGGGCGACGCCGGGCGTTACGGACCGGCGACCCCGCCCCTCACTAGGCATCACATGAAACCCCCGTGGTCCGAGTTTCGCCGCGTTTGGACGCGCGGATCATGAGTTTGATCGGAGCGCGCTCGGGTGTGCCTTGTGATCGAGCGGCGGCGCCGGGCGGCCGCCCGGGCGACGTCGGGCGTTACGGACCGGCGACCCCGCCCCCTCACTAGGCATCACATGAAACCCCCGTGGTCCGAGTTTCGCCGCGTTTGCACGCGCGGATCATGAGTTTGATCGGAGCGCGCTCGGGTGTGCCTTGTGATCGAGCGGCGGCGCCGGCGGCCGCCCGGGCGACGTCGGGCGTTACGGACCGGCGACCCCGCCCCCTCACTAGGCATCACATGAAACCCCCGTGGTACGAGTTTCGCCGCGTTTGCACGCGCGGGATCATGAGTTTGATCGGAGCGCGCTCGGGTGTGCCTTGTGATCGAGCGGCGGCGCCGGGCGGCCGCCCGGGCGACGTCGGGCGTTACGGACCGGCGACCCCGCCCCCTCACTAGGCATCACATGAAACCCCCGTGGTCCGAGTTTCGCCGCGTTTGCACGCGCGGATCATGAGTTTGATCGGAGCGCGCTCGGGTGTGCCTTGTGATCGAGCGGCGGCGCGCGGCGGCCGCCCGGGCGACGTCGGGCGTTACGGACCGGCGACCCCGCCCCCTCACTAGGCATCACATGAAACCCCCGTGGTACGAGTTTCGCCGCGTTTGCACGCGCGGATCATGAGTTTGATCGGAGCGCGCTCGGGTGTGCCTTGTGATCGAGCGGCGGCGCCGGCGGCCGCCCGGGCGACGTCGGGCGTTACGGACCGGCGACCCCGCCCCTCACTAGGCATCACATGAAACCCCCGTGGTCCGAGTTTCGCCGCGTTTGCACGCGCGGATCATGAGTTTGATCGGAGCGCGCTCGGGTGTGCCTTGTGATCGAGCGGCGGCGCCGGCGGCCGCCCGGGCGACGTCGGGCGTTACGGACCGGCGACCCCGCCCCCTCACTAGGCATCACATGAAACCCCCGTGGTCCGAGTTTCGCCGCGTTTGCACGCGCGGATCATGAGTTTGATCGGAGCGCGCTCGGGTGTGCCTTGTGATCGAGCGGCGGCGCCGGCGGCCGCCCGGGCGACGTCGGGCGTTACGGACCGGCGACCCCGCCCCCTCACTAGGCATCACATGAAACCCCCGTGGTCCGAGTTTCGCCGCGTTTGGACGCGCGGATCATGAGTTTGATCGGAGCGCGCTCGGGTGTGCCTTGTGATCGAGCGGCGGCGCCGGCGGCCGCCCGGGCGACGTCGGGCGTTACGGACCGGCGACCCCGCCCCTCACTAGGCATCACATGAAACCCCCGTGGTACGAGTTTCGCCGCGTTTGCACGCGCGGATCATGAGTTTGATCGGAGGCCGCGGTGTGCCTTGTGATCGAGCGGCGGCGCCGGCGGCCGCCCGGGCGACGTCGGGCGTTACGGACCGGCGACCCCGCCCCCTCACTAGGCATCACATGAAACCCCCGTGGTACGAGTTTCGCCGCGTTTGCACGCGCGGATCATGAGTTTGATCGGAGCGCGCTCGGGTGTGCCTTGTGATCGAGCGGCGGCGCCGGGGGCCGCCCGGGCGACGTCGGGCGTTACGGACCGGCGACCCCGCCCCCTCACTAGGCATCACATGAAACCCCCGTGGTCCGAGTTTCGCCGCGTTTGCACGCGCGGATCATGAGTTTGATCGGAGCGCGCTCGGGTGTGCCTTGTGATCGAGCGGCGGCGCCGGCGGCCGCCCGGGCGACGTCGGGCGTTACGGACCGGCGACCCCGCCCCTCACTAGGCATCACATGAAACCCCCGTGGTACGAGTTTCGCCGCGTTTGCACGCGCGGATCATGAGTTTGATCGGAGCGCGCTCGGGTGTGCCTTGTGATCGAGCGGCGGCGCCGGCGGCCGCCCGGGCGACGTCGGGCGTTACGGGACCGGCGACCCCGCCCCTCACTAGGCATCACATGAAACCCCCGTGGTCCGAGTTTCGCCGCGTTTGGACGCGCGGATCATGAGTTTGATCGGAGCGCGCTCGGGTGTGCCTTGTGATCGAGCGGCGGCGCCGGCGGCCGCCCGGGCGACGTCGGGCGTTACGGACCGGCGACCCCGCCCCCTCACTAGGCATCACATGAAACCCCCGTGGTCCGAGTTTCGCCGCGTTTGCACGCGCGGATCATGAGTTTGATCGGAGCGCTCCGGGTGTGCCTTGTGATCGAGCGGCGGCGCCGGCGGCCGCCCGGGCGACGCCGGCGTTACGGACCGGCGACCCCGCCCCCTCACTAGGCATCACATGAAACCCCCGTGGTCCGAGTTTCTCGTTCGCCGCGCGGATCATGAGTTTGATCGGAGCGCGCTCGGGTGTGCCTTGTGATCGAGCGGCGGCGCCGCGGCCCCGCGGCGACGCCGGCGTTACAGACCGGCGACCCCGCCCCCTCACTAGGCATCACATGAAACCCCCGTGGTCCGAGTTTCGCCGCGTTTGCACGCGCGGATCATGAGTTTGATCGGAGCGCGCTCGGGTGTGCCTTGTGATCGAGCGGCGGCGCCGCGGCGGCCGCCCGGGCGACGTCGGGCGTTACGGACCGGCGACCCCGCCCCCTCACTAGGCATCACATGAAACCCCGTGGTCCGAGTTTCGCCGCTTTAGCTTTGGACGCGCGGATCATGAGTTTGATCGGAGCGCCCGGGTGTGCCTTGTGATCGAGCGGCGGCGGCCGCCCGGGCGACGTCGGGCGTTACTGGACCGGCGACCCCGCCCCCTCACTAGGCATCACATGAAACCCCCGTGGTCCGAGTTTCGCCGCGTTTGCACGCGCGGATCATGAGTTTGATCGGAGCGCGCTCGGGTGTGCCTTGTGATCGAGCGGCGCGCCGGCGGCCGCCCGGGCGACGCCGGGCGCA
>CACTHL010000310.1:0-124542 GCA_902712375.1 Dioscorea dumetorum | reverse complement strand
ACAACACAAGACAAAGAAGAAAAAAATTAGATTATATGTGATAGTAACGAAATAAGTAACACTCATAGTTAAATAAATAGTACTACTTATGCATAACACTAACTAAAAAAGTACACAGTTAAAAAAAGAGTTCAATGTTTGCATCATGAAGAATTTAGACTTAATCTAAGTCAACCCGAGAAGAACAACTCAAAAGCATGCACAAAAGCAAATTGCCTAGAATATGATCCATACCTTCGCTCGTCTAGACATGAATGTCCATTCTTGGCTGCCAAGTGATTCTTAGATCCCGTGCCAAGACCTCGCAAGAATTTAGTCCAACTCTCTCTCGGTTTCTTCGCTCACCACGGTGCCATGCTATGGGATAGATACGCCTCATTGGCATCTATCCCAACAAGCAGACAACAATCCGCCCTCCATATACTCCTTTGAGCCAAGACCCATCAAGGCTCACAAGTCTCCTACATCCACACAAGAAACCCGCTCTCAAAGGGGCAAGATAAACATACATACCCTTGGAAGACTTCTTCTTCATCAGATTCAATAATGACAGCTGACCTGTGATGTGTCCTCATCAACTCCAACATGTAGTCAGGTAACATGTGGATTTTGCCTCCTCATCACCATCAATGATCCTTCATTACAACAAACATACACAAAAAAAACAAGTGGGGTTACACAATTAATCTAGATTGAATCTCTCATGCTAAGAGTAAGACACTCAAGTGTCTAGGTTATAAAAGTCACCTTGTGCTAAGCACTTGGCCCCCGTATGCCTTAAGCCCGCCGATGTCTACTTCCCGGGTTTGTCTTCACAAACTGCATAATACCCGCTATCCTCCAATTTGGGTCTGCCCTAAACTGGCTTAGGTAATGCTTTGCAATCTAGATCGCAACCGATATGCCTATTGTTGTGGTCTCTAGGAGCACTCATGCCGCCAAGGGGCCTTGATTTTATTTGCACCGTGTTCTTGTCCCTCACCATTGGTGATGCCCACAGTAGAATGGGCAACCTCTTTTACAAAGAGACCCCGCATTTCTTCTTGGTGTTTGGCCTAAAATTCATCATATATCTATTTTTTATCCCATAATTTCTGATCGTCTCCTTAAACTCCTTGAAATCTCTTAATTTCATGCCAATTTAAACTGGGGGTTCTGCATGTCCACATCACAATTAAATTCATGATATCTAGACTTAGGTGGAGCCAACTCTTCCTCATCCGTGGAAAAGGCAGCATCAGAGATTCTCCGAGTCATCATAATCAGCCTCATTACTCATAGAATGTGTGACATGGCCTAAGGCTCCTTGACCTGACCTTTCTTCATCCCTATGGGTTCATCATCTCGACTTATCACCGAAACGTCAATCCGAGTCATGGAAATCCCATTCCTCATCAACATTTCTTTCCTTGCCTTTGCCCTCAATTATAACTTTTTCCAATTTCCCATCATCCATCATCTCATCTTCATCCTCTTCTACATTTTTAGTAGTCCCACATATGCATCATTGCTAGGAAGTTTGACGTATACACACATCTCCCTAATACTCCCAACAAACATGGCCATCTCTAAGGCTTCTAAGGTCGCTTTATATCCTTATAAATACCCTCACCGAGTCCTTCCATCTAACCACCCAATTGAAAATCCCCTCTACATCCAAATGGAACTCCTTGGCCAGTGGTAACTAGTTCTAATCTGGACATTTGGTCAAGTTACAACAATAATCAATGTAACTGAAGAAACCCTTCTATCCCATCTAACATATAATGAAGCCTTGATTGTGAATAATTCAAAGATCCGGCACCCTTTTATTTACATTAGAATTGTGTCAATTGCCCGCTATGTGAAGAATATTTCTAACTAAACAACATACTTGGTGTCATGTTACAACTACCAATAACTATGTAAAGCATGCAGTTTAGTAAAAATATTGAAAGTAAATTAATTTGAAACTGTAGTTTAGGTAATGGTTGTAGCCTTGCATCATCTACAATTTACAAAGCTTCCACCAAGAAGGCAAACCGAATGTGACAATGCAACCTTTTACTTGATATCTAATAACAACAATATACAAACCCATAAAAACATAATATAGAGAAAATGAACAACCTCAAATAAAAGTGATTTTTACGAAACTCCCGTATATCAAAAGTGTGACCAAAGAAATACCCCGAAGTTATTCATGGAGTAATATGTAGATTTATCTCCTTTTTCTCTTTAATCTCATTTTTTATAAAAGAAAAGTTCCTGTGTTTTGGAGAAGATAAAGTAATTAACCTAGAATATGCTATTCAAAATAAAGAATGAGAAATCCATTACGAAAAATGAAGAAGCAAATAGTTCAACCTTCACACCACCCAAGTGCTTGTCCTACAAGATTGAGAATGTTCAATGATATCTACATAAGTTAATTATTTTTTATTTATTTTTTTGATTAAGATGAGGTCTTATGAAGTATCAATTTAAGAAACACTATAGAAAAAGCCATGCTAAAAGAAGTATAAGTAATTGAGAGCAATATGACTTACACAATAGTGAAGAAACATAGGTCATATAGAAATGATTGGTTTAAAGTAGGCTTACAAAATAAGATGTCATCTAAATGGATCTATTCAACAAAATAAAGTTGGATGACTAGTAAAACATTATTCATAGTAAGCTAATATTAATTTTCAAAAATGCATGATACAATAATCATTTCTTGCTTTAGCTTCTCAAAATAATTGGGGATATCATCTTCATAAATCCAAAGCAAATAAGAGTTTAATATTATTTTGACTAGTAAAATAATCATTTCCTGCTTTAGTTTACTATTTCTCAAAATAGTGAACTTGAAGGCATTGTGATCCACGAGTCAAGCAAGCAAAGTGTACACATTTATCAAAGCTTTACATGGGCAAGAGCAAGTACCCCGAGCATGGTACAAGTTGATGCATATTTTCTGCATAAAAGGTTTCATAAAAGCAATTGTTCTCTTTAGGTACAAGTTGATGCCTATTTTATTGAGAAAGGATTTTTGGAAGCAATCGTTCTTTGTATGAGGTGATGATTTAGAATTTTTATGAATCGACAAAGAAAGTATTCAAGACTTCACAACGGATAATTAACAAAAGTGTGAAATGTGTGATTCGGGTTTCCCTCATTACTTGGGCATTCAAATACACAAAAGAAGGAAATTTAATCTTCTTTCATGAAGAGAAGAATATAAACATATATGAAATAAATTGCAAGTGGATAACTGTGAGCCGGTTCCAACACAATTAGTTGCAAATAAGAAGTTCATGAAAGAAGATGATCAAGCGGAAGAAGTTAGTGTACTCTTACACAAACGAATCCTTTGGAAACATGTTTGCACTTAAGATGAGCAAAACAAAATATTGTGGATGCTACCAAATACCAATCAACTATCCTGATTAATGAAGAGAACTATCAAACTTCATCTTGGATCTTAGCATTTAGCATCTAAAGAAAAAAGCATGTAGAGTATCGAAACTTGCACTCCACGGTAAGCCGGTGCTTCCTCACCGTCGCGTCGTATCTCCTAGTTAACCGCCATCCTAGCAAGCGTTGTCACCGAGCTTCGGCCGAGCAATGCTCCTCGACCCACTTTACACTTCGAGACAAAACCCTCGGCTTCGTCTCCCGTCTCCTCCCGAGGGCAAGACAACGAGCGGTGTCCAAACTACCGATTCCGACAAAGGGGCTTCTTTGACGCGTGGTAGCTCTTTTGATGGGTGGAACCCGGCACGTGCCATGTCGCTCGGCTAGAAGCCGGGTGGCAAACATGAATTTTCTCGGCCTCCACATCGGCATAAATCACTTGGATCTCGTCGAGTGACACGTCGGTGAAACCAAAACATAACGTTAGACACATTTTTGATACAAATAAACGGTAGGATAACTTTTTGAAACAAGCCCAAAGTTGAGTAACCCACCAAAAAATTAACTCAAGTTAGCTCTTAAATATCTTTTATTGTCAATGCAAAAGATGTTTAATTTTGAGTTGTAGACATTTATATCGAACAATGATATTCATATAATGTAATTTTTTTAATTCAATATTAATTTATTTGATCACTAAATGTGATATAAATTTTAAATTAAACAAAAATATACGGTTGAGAAGCATAATTTTATACATGCATAAGAGAAATTTTATATAAAAATATTTGATTGGAGGATGAGTGTGAAGGGATTTTTTCCTTATTAAATTAGAAAAAGATCATATTTATAGATAAACACATATTCAATGTTGCACATGCGGCGCCATAGATATGAGTTTGTTTGATTAAGCAATGATCTCTTATCTATTATCTATTGGCACTAGATCCCACTATAAAATATTTGTATTATATTGAAAAAATAAATTTGTATTTCAGCTCATTTGTTAGTGATAAGATATAAATTTGTTTGACTAAAGAATGACTTTTTTATTTTTTTAGCACCAAACTCCTGTATAAAATATTCGTGTTATATAATGAGAAAATGAATTAGTACCTCAACTCACATTTAATGAAGACTAAATTTGGTCAGAATTGACCTAATCCAATTTGCTGGATCGGTTGACATGATAAATCAGACCAACAACTCATAACAAGCCTATTTATGAGTTGAGTTGTTTCTAACCGTTGATTTGATAGGTTGGCCCAACCTACACGGGAAGGACCGCAAGTTTTTTTTTAATTTTTAAAATTAAAATGAAATAAATTATAAAAAACGTCATCCATTTCTAGGTTTTGAATGCGCGACCCTATCCAAGCCAATCCACTGCTTTAACCACTTGGGCAAAAACTTCATGGGTGTAATACAGACAAAAGTGTAAGATATGTCAGATTTTAAAAAAAAAAGGGAAATGTCACTCCTCTTTTTTTTTTTTTGATCTATATCCTTATCAATCCAATTAATTTAAATTTAATGTAATTTTATTTAGGGAAAATTACTGTTCACCCTCGGGGAATTTCAAAGCGGCCAAAAACCCCCTCTTATTTTTGCACACCCCGGACAGCCCCCCCCGTTATAGTTTGGTTCCCTTCTACCCCCCCGTCCGTCACATGAAATGGGTCCGTGTTACGAAAATCCATTTTTGCCCTTGCAAATGGTGGGAAAAAAACCCGCCCGATCACATCATGTCATGTAAGGCTTTTATGCATACATATGTGAGTTTTTCCCCCTTTATGGTTTCTTGTTCGCTTAGAGAGCTTAGAAGGCGAATTACATAATTTTGTTCTTGTTCTCCTTTTCCTTCCGCTAAGTCGATAATATGGACGGTTTTTTGTGCCATTGCTAGATACAACGGGGGAGGGACGAGTGCCGACATTCACCGCGTCAGCTTGAATGGGCGTCGGTGTTAGGTGAGATTTGTGGCGCCAGGGGGTCTCGATGTTTGTCGCGCCGGGGTGAAGTTCATCACACCCGATGGACATAATACGGTTTGCCCAATAGATAACGAGGTGGACTTCCGGCGCATGTGTCATGTGTTCTCCATCCTCAAAGGCGGTGTAGTCGATATGGTTGTCGAGACGGATGACGTGCCACGGCGGCCTTCGAAAGCGAGTTATTGTCGTGGTAATGCGTTGCTCTAAAACAATTATGCGGTTGTATGTCGGTTAGTGTTTAACACTACCATTATCCGTATTAAAGAATGAATTATCCGTTTAAATTGGGAGTCTCCGATTAATTTTATCATGTTTACTGCGGAAACTATCATACACCGTTTGCATTATTACATCTATGTTTAACTATGCTTTTAACGTGTAACTATTAACTTAGGCGTTTAAATAAGTGGACTTTATGCTTAAATTCCGATCGTTTGCGTTTGGGCGGAAGTGCTTTGGCGGGGAATTCGGAATGCAGGGCGCTTCTGTCCCACCACATGGCGACCCGGATGGTGTCGCATGCCCTGCCATCGTCGTTAGATCGACATGAAGTGTTGTCGTTGGACGTCGGACAACGTTTTGATGGCGTTGAACATTTCCGAGATACACTTCGCAATTTTGCTATCGGTCGGAATTTTGATTTCAAATTCGTGAAGAACGAAAAATACCGGGTCACTGTGGAATGCGCGGCCGGTGGATGTCAATGGCGCGTTCACGCATCAAAGGAATATAATAGAACTACCTTCGAGAATCAAGACAACGGACCCGCGCACCTGCGGTGGTGGGTTGGGTCGGGGTCACACCCGAAAGCGTCCAAAAAATGGGTCGGCGCACGAGTGATTCGAGAAGGCGAAGGACCGGCCCTTGTACAAGGCCATCGACATTCGAAGGACATGTTGCGGGAGCATGGTGTCCACATTCCATACAAGCGAGCTTGGGCTGGGAAAAGAGCATGCCGGGTGATCCTCGACGGCGGCGACATCTCCGGCTACGATCCGTTGCTTTGAGTACGTCTATAAGGTGGTCGAGACAAACCCGCGTCGCGTTTGTGGAAAGAGACGGTGAGCGTTTTAAACGTGCGTTCTTCTCTTTCGGCGCGTGCATTTTGGGGTTCAGCGGGCATGCGGGCGCTGCTTGTTTGTGGATGGTACTCACCTCTTCGGAAAGTATCGGGGTACTCTCTTGGGTGCCACGGGGAAGGATGGGAACAATGGCTTCTTCCACGTCGCCTTCGCTATTGTCGACAACGAGACCGACGCCAATTGGACGTGGTTCATTTCCAAGTTAGGTGATGCTTTATACGGCGAAGGAGACTACCAAGAGACAATTACATTCGTTTCGGATAGGTCAAAGGGCCTTGTGAGCGCTGTTGCGAGAGTTTTCCCTTCATCCCCGCACGCGTCCTGCCTTCGGCACTTGGAGGCCAATTTTATGAAAGCCAATGGCAGACTTGGGAAGGCATTGAGGGAGGAGTCTTGGTCCATATGCTTTCGTATCGCGTGGGCAACGACGGCTAAAGAATTCGATGACACCGTCAATGAGCTGCGGGCCGTATCGCCCGAAGCGTTTCAGTGGTTGATTGACAAATCCGACATGTCACCTTGGTCGAATTATCCGTTCAAAGGTGACCGATGGGGCGAGATGTATTCGAATGTAGGCGAGTCGTTCAATGCGTGGATCAAAGAAGCTCGACACCTACCGGTGACGAAAATGGTCGGCGCTATAAGGTACTCGAAGGTTAAATACATGTAACGCTTAAGCTTACCCGTTACACTTTAATGTTCGTTATCGGTGTTTAACATGCACTGTCCGCGGGTTTGATATCGTCGTCGGTGTTTAACATTCACATTAACCCTTTAGTCCGGTAGAATCTGTGTAAGATAACAAATGTTAATATCATTGTCTCGGTTTAAATAGCGTCGTATATGTTTTTCTTCTTCGATCTTTAGTTTATTACTGTTTCTGTTTACTCCGATGTAGTGGTGTTTAAATATTCATATATTCGCGTAAATTTCTTTAAGATTTCCGATATTCGTTGTGCGGGTACAAGCTAATGCGCATGTTATGCACTCGCCGTGAGCAAGCGAACAAATGGGATACTTTCTTATGCCCGGACATACGTTCAAAGGTTGAGACGCTTGTGCGGGATAGCCGAAGTCTTCACGTTGCTCGCTGTCTCGCTGATCGTTACGAAGTGATTGACCGGTGCGGTAACTCTGTAGACCTTGCTAGTAGAACTTGCTCATGTCGCGAGATGGCAAGTTTATGGCATCCCGTGCAAACACGCTTGCGGCTGCGATATTGGTGACGGACGGCAATGTTCATCGTTTTATTAGCGATCACTTCACCGTCGACACTTACAAGTTGGCGTATAAGGAAGCTATATTTCCCATACCCGACAATGAGAGGCCCACGGACAACAATCGAGATCCGCTTTTGCGGCCGCTTGTGACGAGAAGGCAACCCGGTCGTCCTAGACGAAGGAGGATCGAGTCGCAAGCGTTTGATGTCCGCGAGTTACATTGCGGCCGCTGCCACGCGTCCGGTCACAATCGTAGAACTTGCAATGAAAGTGTCGCCGATTAGGCTTCGTAAAAGGATAATCTTTAAGGAGCACACATTTATTTCGTTATGACGCCACGATATTTAAACATAGAATAAACGAATTTCGTTGTACGCACTGAAGTTTTAATTGAATAAACCTAATGTTAAATGGTGACACATTTAAAGAGTCACACACAAATTGAAGCGTACGCGGTGAATGTTAAACGGGAAATATCGGTAATAAACGGTGACCAATAACGCTAAACGGGCACATCGCTTGTTGTCATTCTTTTGTATTTGAACTTCCGGAAGGAATGTCGGATAGTGACGCATAAACGAGACGTAATATTTAAACGGATACGGCGGCGAGTTTTACACATCTTCGGCGGATTGGTGTTTAACGGAGACGTTGTATGGTAACACAAATTGAAGCGTACGCGGTGAATGTTAAACGGGAAATATCGGTAATAACGGTGACCAATAACGCTAAACAGGCACATCGCTTGTTGTCATTCTTTTGTATTTGAACTTCCGGAAGGAATGTCGGATAGTGACGCATAAACGAGAGACGTCATATTTAAACGGATACGGCGGCGAGTTTTACACATCTTCGGCGGATTGGTGTTTAACGGAGACGTTGTATGGTAACACAAATTGAAGCGTACGCGGTGATTGTTAAACGGGAAATATCGGTAATAAACGGTAACCAATAACGCTAAACATGCACATCGCTTGTTGTCATTATTTTGTATTTGAACTTCCGGAAGGAATGTAATATAGTGACGCATAAACAGAGACGTCATATTTAAACGGATACGGCGGCGAGTTTTACACATCTTCGGCGGATTGGTGTTTAACGGAGACGTTGTATGGTAACACAAATTGAAGCGTACGCGGTGATTGTTAAACGGGAAATATCGGTAATAAACGGTAACCAATAACGCTAAACATGCACATCGCTTGTTGTCATTATTTTGTATTTGAACTTCCGGAAGGAATGTAATATAGTGACGCATAAACAGAGACGTCATATTTAAACGGATACGGCGGCGAGTTTTACACATCTTCGGCGGGATTGGTGTTTAACGGAGGCGTTGTATGGTAACACAAATTGAAGCGTACGCGTGTGATTGTTAAACGGGAAATATCGGTAATAAACGGTAACCAATAACGCTAAACATGCACATCGCTTGTTGTCATTATTTTGTATTTGAACTTCCGGAATGTAAGATAGTCCGAATTAATGACACGGGAATTTGATACGGCGGTGAAATCCCGGTACGAATGCTAATTCATTACCATCTATTTCCCAATTACATTTGAATTCAAAATCCACACGTAAGCATCAATGCACGGAGTACGTTAGGCGAACTTGCGACCCCTAAACTTCTATTTAAACAATAAACGGTAATCAAAGGCACATTCACATATTACACACGAGAGAAAGAAGTATGTACAAGTCCCTCCTCAACGAGCTCGCCGGAGGAACCCGTAGGCCGTCGCCGGAGTACTCAACCGTTAGGGAGGGCCCCGACCACATCCCCGCCTTCTTGGGCACGGTGTCGGTTGATGGGACCACTTACTACGGCCCTTACCCCGCGAAAACATCGAAGGACGCCCGAGAACACTGCGGGCCGAGGTGGCGTCCAATGACCTCCGTATTCCATACCATGGGAGGATGAATACGCGTCCCATCTGCTACCGCCGATCGACTATGTGGAGGTAAGTCATACCGTAAGACTTCTGCGTCCATGTTACGGGAAATTTATTTATTTTCTAAATTGTTAAAAGCCTTCATTGCGGGGCCTCGCACCGCAACGCCTTCGAGATGCGGCGCCTTCACTCAACCGCGAGCACTCCAACGGCGAAGAGTTGGAGTGCTTTTCGAGGACATGCTCGTCGAGCTTGCGGAGAAGGAAGTCGTCCTCTCCGAAAAACTCGACCGACTAAGAACCCGCACGGCCCAAGTGAAGAAGCTCATCCGAGGGACTGAAGGGGATATGATAATGTTTTTTCAGTTTTTAGATGTATAAATTAGTATGCCTACGCTTGGTTGTAATAGAACTCCGTTTCATCTAAAAATTTTGTCAAGAAAAGAAATTTGTTCCCCTGTTACGTTTTGATCTTTACACCGATACGTGTATATTTCAACATCGGCACTACATTATAAACGTCGGCCTTTGTAAAAGGGTGGGCCACAATATTTGAAAGCGAGAGTGTTTGTAAATAGCGAGAATAGTTTTCACACGAGTCCTCGATGTGTGAGGAAGACAATTCAAACATAAACATCGAATGTTAAGTGAAGACGCACGCTAATAAGCGGTGTCATGCAATATTCAACGGGGAGAACCCTCGTTCTCGTTCGTCTATAGTTAACACGCAGATATCGATAGTTAAACGGTAAAGTGTAAGGGTAAGTGATGACGGTTATTTTTAAACAATGATGGCGAGTTTCATAGATTAAATACCTCATTGATGTTTACAAAATAGGTTCAAAACCAGAAAATTTGCATTGGAAAATGCTTGAAACGTCGCATGCATAAATGGAGTTGAATTTAGGCTAGTTACGGTATAACGTAATCAACTAAACTATGCAATGTGAATTTATTATTAATTACTCCAATTTAATGTTGAAATGGGAGTCAAGTAAAGCGTGAACGTAACCGATGCCATTTACTATATTCCATTTATTTCACCGAAAACCAATGCCTTTTTTTTACAAATAGTTATGATTGTATGTAAGCATCAAGCGAAACAACATACGACGCCAGATATTATCCACATCCCACAACAATGTTTAAGTCACGTCTAGCAGACTTTTGCCAGATGACACGCCGGCCCTCGCCGGAGTACACCACTCTCCGTGAAGGCCCCGACACCAACCCCTTCTTCCTGGCCACGGTGACGGTCGACGGGACCCCTTTCTCCGGTTCTTCATCTGCGGAAAGCGCCGAGGAGGCGCAGAACATTGCTGCCGAGGTGGCGTTCAAGCAACTGTGCCCTTCAGGCAGCGTGGAGATTACCAAGGCCCTGGTTGCTGACGATGACGTATCTGACGCAGGTAATGCATACTGTAAGACTTGTCAGTTGAGTGTAAAAACAAAAAAAGAGCCACCTTCCATACGTAAACCTTCAACTCTTCATTGCAGGGCCTTCACGAGCCGTCGGGGATTACACCAGTGGTGAAGAGTTGGATTGGGTTTTCGAACACCTGGTCCGTGCACTAAACGCAAAACTTGAAGGAATAAAAGATCGAAAGGCACGTGTGGAAAAGCTGGCTCCAAGATTTGAATGACAACAAAGGGGGGAGTGAGATTATGTTCGAGTTAATGTCGTTTGTAAATTGCGCCATCTAAATGGAGTTCTCTATATTTAAACGGCAGTCGTCTGAATCCAAACGTAGTCATTAATATTTAAACAGATTAATCTATATTTAAACATACAAACCTAAACGGTCATTTTTATTACTCACGGCGTGAGTCATTAGCCAATATTAATTACTTTCACCATTAATTATGAAAACTAAAATCAGTCGCACATCTATTTGAAATTCATGTAATTTCCGTTGCGAGAAGCGTAAGTTGCGGATATTTGTGAAGCAATTATTGTCACATCGAATCGAATAGCAAACGGAGACTCCTATAATTATAAGGGAACTCTAAAGAGTGAACATCACGAACTATAATTGAACAGAGCCAACGAATTTTAAACGGAGAGCAAATCATTTTGGCAGGCCTTTATATTTGAAAGTTAACACCGACTGCTAACCAGATACTATTACCTTTAGCGCACAACTAATATGTTTATGTTAGGATGATGAATTACATGATAATGAATTACGCAAACTTATTTTATTGTCGATGACTGATATGTCACAATAACGACATGAAATTTTTTTTACCGCAACGTTAAACGTTAACAATAGCGACAAGTTAAACGACGGATTCGAAAGTTAAACGTTATTCTTAATGTGAATGTTAAGTCTTAAAGTTAAACAGATACGTAAACGGGGGATATACATTCTGAGTAATGCATGCATTCGACGAAGTGTTGTGAGATACCATTGGGAAAGTGTGCATTGGTTAACCCGCCGGTGGACGTTACTGTTATCTGTTACGATTAAATTCGCTGTTTTGGAATTCAAACGTCGAATAGTTATTGGCATCAGACTCGAGAAATAGTGCAAACGTCCGTTGAATACATTTGTATTTAAAGAAGAATCGGAAACAAGAAACGCACCCAGATATTACTCGCAGATCTAGCAGTATGTATGTGCCAATTCTCAACGCGTCCTGCCCGGAAGACGCACCGCTCCACGCCGGCGTACTCCACAACCGAGGGAAGGCTCCCCGGGCGCCTCCGCTTTCGTGGCAACGGTCACGGTGGATGGGACCACGTTTTCCGGCCGCAGGAACCGAGAGAACGAGAAGAGGCGGCCCGAACGTTGCTTTGCCCTGGTGGCGTTCTCCGAGCTATGTCCCGCGCGGCTCGGGACGAGCGGTGCGTCCCCCGCTGATGTCTATGCGTCTTTAAAAATATTTATCTAAATCGTTCATATCTTCTTTGCAGGGGCGATGACCTATCCCCGGAGCGGTTCCTCGAAGATTTGGTCGGGGATTTGACGGAAAGAGCATCTCTCTCCGCGAGAACTCGAGCGAGTGGTATCCCATAAGAGGGATGTGGAGAGGCTGCTCCCGGTACGCGAAAATGTATAAAACGGAATGACGGTTTTTGACACTGCTTAGTGTAGTTTTCATCCATCAAATAAGAACTTTTTGCTTAGTGTGATATTTTAACTTCGTTCTTACTCTCTCGAAATGTTAACCGTTGCGGACGCATGTTAAACGGCCACGCATGAATTTTAAATGGAGAACAATGTTCCTTAAGCAAATTCTAACCATTCGTGCGCATGACAACAACGTTTAAATGGTAATATTCAACGGGAACGGTGATATTAAACCAGTAACGGCGAATGATAAACACAGATTGCCTTCTTGGCCTGATAATTATAAATTTTAAACGGGTACAACAACACGTAATTGGTGACACACTGAAAAAAATAAAAATTCCGTACTTGAGGACCCATTGCGCGGTTCATGAAGACAATTAAAAAGTTACATATAATAGGGACTCTCACCTTTAAAAACAAACGGCGCAAGTAGAATAGGGCCTCACCCGTCGAAGAATAACCTCCATATTAAACGAGGGGCTGTAATATTAAACATGTAACGACAAAAGCTAAACGAGAGAATACCTTGTTTAATTGATAGCTCTGCATTTTAAACGAAGACAACAACACGTAATGGGTGACATACATTGAGAAAAGAATTCCACCTTACGGACCCATAGCGCGGTTGATGGAGACATTTAAAAAGTTATGTATAATAGGGTCGCTCACCTTTAAAAGCGGACAACGGAAGTAGATTACGGTCTCTTTCATTTAACAACGGCCTCCATGTTTTAAACGGGGACATAGGGAGTTAAACGTTTACCACTAATATCTAAACAAGGAGTATGTGATCAACCCGGTCCCCCTGGTGTTAAACGGTAACGGTGTATATTGCACGGAGATCCGTATTGTTAAAGTGTAACACAATGTTTTAATAGTGACGAGCGTCATTTTTTTTGAAGTACTTAATTTTATAAAGCGGCAACGACCCTCAATCGGTACCATGGAATTTTAAGCAAAAAATGATTGAATATGAAAGAATAACGAACATTATTAGATGTACATTGAAATTTCCGCCATGTCGTTGGCAAAGAATGAATTGAATCAATTGAAATGAATTTCGACAAAAGCTGTTTTACTTCCCCACAGTTGGACCCTACCCGCGTTGCTTGATGCCGGATGCTCGTCCTTCCTTAAGTATGTGGGCGGCGTACTTCAATCGCGAGATAGGGGACGTCCGTGTGCGCTATCCGCGGCTTCTCACCGCGGAGCAATTGCTCGATAAACCGCATCACGTAGACGGCGCGGTCGACGGTGCCTTTCTTTTGACGCGGTGTGTCGTCATCGTGAACAAGCGGAGTGCTGTGCCGTCGCCGTCGTGCCGTACTCCATTTCGAGACGGGTGTCGAATAGTTCCCGCTGTCGCATTATACAAACCGATGTTAGAATAGAAAGCATCTATGTCACTCGATAATCGAAATCTATATCGCGAGAGAGCTTACCATTGCTACCGCGTCTCTGTTGTACTCTTCACTTGGGCACGACATGGAAGTGGCCATTCAAGATTATGGGAAGGATGATGATGTCAACGTCATTGGCGACCTTGGTGGCATCTCCGATCATAGCCAAAGTCGTCTCATGTGCGTCTTCCACCTTCGACATAAACAACGCCGGTGGTCGAGTGATGGAGGCGCGCTTCTTATGAGGATATGGCTTTCTGTTAAGTGTGTCTTGTACGAAGCACACGAAGGCGTCCAACACATCATCTGTCGCCATCTCTTTCCCGTCGATCGGAACGAATAGGTTGGCCCGGGTGGTGCTGACATAATCATTCCTCCAGGACGCCGGAGCTGCGGTTAAACGGCAACACATGCGATTGATTAATAACACGTAGACGTTAAGTGGAAACAACACATACGTAAATGATAATGGATAGGGGTAAGCAGTAATATCGTTAGTTAAACGATATATTACTATGTCATATGGTAACGTTTGTAATTAAACGGAAACGCAACAACGTAAATGGGATGATCTCTATATAAACATTTACATCTACACTATCATACTTACTCGTCCATGGGGAAGTTGAGGAAAATCTTGATCGGCTCCTTCTCGAATACGTCGGGCGCGATTGACCAGCGTATTTTTCTTCGCCGGAACGAAGTCTTTCCGCACTTCTTCATACTGCTTTGGTTGGCGAAGGTGACCGATTTCTTTTTTTCTCGGCGACGTTCCCTTCGCCCCCGGCATCGGCTTTATTGAGATCATCCGTAGATGCTTCTTCTTTGTTGCGGGATCGCGCCCTCTCTTGGATGTGGCAATGTGGGTCGGCCGTTCCTCCGTGGGAAGGAGCTCCTCCACAATAGAGGCAACGGTCTTCTCAGCCGCGGCCAAGGCGAGTCTCATCAAGGGGAAGCACACCCTCGGGTGGTTCTTCATCTTCAAAATTAGTGGCCACCACCACTGGATGCGCCGTTGTCGGCCGCGCTTGCCCGGCTCCACCGCGACGGGGATTTCGGAGTCTTCCGCAGACGCGGCATTGCCAACGGGGTCTACAATCTCCGCCACCGGGCGGTGAAGTCATCAACGCAGCGGTCTCAACAACCGCATCGGCCGCCGGTGGTGCTTTGCCATTGTTTCATCCTCGGCCGGTGGTGGACACACGGGCGGTATACTTTTCGTCGCCTTTTGTGCAAGCCTCTTCATACGTGGCCTCGTCATACGTGGCCGTCTTGGAGATGGCCTTCACGACGAAGTCGTCGTCCTCAATTTCCAACGGCTCATCCGTCCCGGGCGGGGTCACGTATTTGTCCCGACGGTGCGGCCCTTTCAAGCGAATCAAACCTTGCCTCCAATGCCTCGGCCCGAGCGACAATGGGGGAAAGCGTTCATCATCACTGGCATGCATGCATAAAGGATGTAGTCACGTCGTCGGCTGATGGCGTCGGTTGGGCTACCGCGGTCGGGGGGACTCACGGGGATCCGGGTGACTCCCGTTGTCGCGGCCGGTGCGGGCGTTGCCAATTGGCGGGGTAGGTGAGGGCCTATCCGACGCCGAGGGTTGCGTGTTGGGGCTGGAAGGGGGGAACCACGTCGGCGCGAACGGGCGGAAGGGGCGGCATCTCCGCTTGCGGTCGTGCAAGTGGTTCCCGCGCAACGGCATCCATCCGCCAATTGGCCCCAACAAAAGTCTCCTCCACGGCATTCGCCGGGACCGGCTCGGGAAACTAACATATATAAAGAAAACAATCTCGAGACAAATCATTCAATTTGATCCAAAACAAACATATTTAAACATTTGACATATATACGTAAACGCTATGGCACACATTTAAACGGAGTATAACAAGGTTAGCGAAGACACCAAGCGTTAAACACAAACTACATTTCCTACACGGATAAGCCTATCGTTATACATTAACTGCTCTTTGTGAACACATTAACAACGATTTATTACCTCTTTTCCTTCGAGGTGACCAGCTGGTTTCTATCGTCGCGTGCTTCCGGTAAGTACTTTCGCGGTAGCACGGCACCCTTGGGGTCTTGCCGAAGCGGGCTTTCTTGCCGGTTCCGGTCACCTCGTAAAACCGGATGGTCGGCGCGATCGAGCAACCCTTAATGTACCCCGTGTTTACCTTCCCCCCCCCTCGCATCGGCTTGCACTCGGCGGCGGCTTGTGGAACGTCCTCCATAAGCCATTTGTGCGTCGCTGCGCCCATGCGTACCGCCCCATGCCGGGTAGATCGTCGACATAATCAACGATCCAAGTGGGCACCGAGCATGAGGTATTCGGGAAGAGGATTGTCCCCATGAGGTACGCCATCAAGAGTTTCACAAAATCCTCCTCTCCCCCCCCTCGTCCAACAAGACGCTCAAGAGTGCGCCCTAATGGCGTCCACTGTGTCTGTCGAAGCTTTTCGAAAAATATCTCCCTTCGAAGGCGACGGTGTCTTCTTCTTCTTAAACGGGACCGCGTCTCCGTCGCGGCGCAGAGCCCATAACGAGGCCACATCCTCGGGCTCGAAGGCGGCGAGGCTCGCCCCGATCCTGAATTTATTGGTGCGGCCATCGTACCTCTGCAGAAGCGAATCGAGAAGGGCCCTCTCTTGGAATACAGCTTCCACCTCAGTGAATGCCGCAAACGGTGTCCTTTGGATGATCTCCCAATGTCGAGAGGTCATGTGGACTTTCAATTCGGCCAAGGTCTCCACCACCGGTGTCAAGTAGCATCTCCCGTTGACTAGGTTTACCGCCATAATCACAACACTGCAAAAATGACAACACTTGTTAAACAGATACATCAAACGCTACACAGAGACAAATGTTTTACACGAAAAGCTCAATACTTAAACAGAGAGATGCACCGTTAAACGGAGACAAACTCTTTTAAACACGAACTCATTTCATCACACGGAAATCTCTTTTACAAGCTGCAACCATATCAAATGGAAGGGGGAAACGCACATTGTAAGCATTACACAAACAACAACAACCGATATCTCTTTCAATGATCGTGTGCACAGCCGAAAACCCTAAACCCTAAAACCCTAACCCTAAACCAAAACCCAAGACCCTAAACCCTAGAAACCCCAGCCGAGAAATTCCCCCGCACACTAGAACCACGCAAAACAAAACCGACGAATATCTCTGTGTAACAGAGTACTTCATATAAAAGCCTTGCTTTAGACACAGCTTCTGCCATACCTTGAGCTGCAAGCAGATGGAAGTGCAGGATACTTGCGCACGGTGGACTGAGGTTCCGAGAGGATGTCGAAGCCGATAGAGCTTCGGAGAGGGGAAAAGGCTGAAGAAAGTTAAGCAAAGAAGAAAAACGAACACTTGCTCTCTGCCTCTCTTGGGATTCCCATTACGAAAAACCCTCCACTTCCTCTCTAACCGGCTTAATGATTGCACCACGATTTCCCATGCAAGGTAGGGGCAATTCCGTCGAGTGAATTTGAAAAGTAACTCCGTTAACCACCGTTTCATACTTTGGGGGTTTGAAAATCATTGTCTTTAAAAGGAAGGGGTTTTTTATGGATTTGGAAATTAACGGGGTGTTTTTTGGCCATTTCCCAAACTATGGGGGTGTTTTTCGCCATTACCAGTTTTATTTATTTTAATTTTTATTGTTAATTTACACAAATGATCGGAGATATGTTAGCATTTCGCAAAAACAAGTAAAAGTAGGAAGTTTATAATCCAATATATATAACTCCTTTTATACTTATATTATGATCGAGTACAAAAACATCCCCAAATCCAAATGAAAGTCGAGAATATGATGTGATTAATAAATGGCTGAATATTAAGCTGCTATCTAAAAGAAAAGAACTATATGAACTTTGATTTCTCTTATATGCAAGAGGGCGTGCACACAACTCAATTGATCAATAGATAAATGAATTAATTGCAAGAATTCCATATATTTTTAATTATTTGAATTATTTTGGGTTGTTTTGAATTTTTTTAATTTATTAAAAAAAATTTCTGAGGTGAGGCCGTCTCAGGCATAAGGATGCCAATTAACTAGAGAAGAGTGATCATGGAGGGAGTGATCAATAAAAATCTAAGTCTGTTGAGCTGAGCTTTTGTGTGTGCTTCTGTTTTTACTTTCACTTGCATTGTGATAATGAGACGTGTATTGGCTGGTGACGAGCGAGGGCGGCGTTGCGCCATCATAATCTATTAAGAGGGAAGAAGTAAAGAAAAAAAAACTAAGTATTGGCTACGCTAATTTTCTCTTTGGAGGACCAAAAAACATAATATACATACAGAAGAGAAATTTTATTTAAGAATATTAAATTGGAGGATGAAGCAAGGGATTTCTGTGTTTATTAGTTAGAGGAAAATCATATTTATATATAAACACATATTCAATGTCCCACATGGGGAGGGGGATAGGACATGAGCTTGTTTGACCAGGCACTTTTTTTATCTATTGATTGCGAACCCACTATAAGATATATTTTCAATTTGATAATAAAAACAATTAATTAACATAAATGAATAATCTGCCCGGGCTGACAGGCCGGGCCCAGATCCGACTGGTTTTGAGATGTGTCGGGTCATGTTCGGTTCACCCTAATGAGCTGGGTGTGCTAGACTGACCCGGTTGAGCAGAACAAGTCAAGCCAATGCATGCATGTCTTAGTCATTGATTTGCCAAAACGAAATTAAAGTGTAATTCTTCTTTTCTTCATTGCTAAAATTCTTCAAACGCCAAACGCAAATCCATCCATAAGTCGGTCTTCGTTCCACTACCTAAGAAACTTCAACACGTCTATCCTTCTATATATATATATATATACACGTAGCCATGCATTTGCATCTCCATTCACACACTCTTATTTAACACCAATTAATGGCGGCTTCAACTTTGCACAAATTACTCATTCTCCAAACTCTCATCACCTTCCTCTCAATGCAAACACTCACAGCTCAAAACTCCAACCTCTTCAGGGAGTACATCGGAGCAATATTCAATGGCGTAAAGTTCACCGACGTCCCGATAAGCTCCTCCGTCGACTTCCACTTCATCCTCGCCTTCGCAATCGACTATTCCGACACCTCTTCCCCTTCCCCTACCAATGGAAACTTCAACATCTTCTGGGACTCCACCAATCTCTCACCTTCCCAAGTCTCCTCCATCAAACAAGCCAATCCAAATGTTAAGGTTGCTCTGAGCCTTGGTGGAGACACAGTTCATGGTGTGGCAGCAAGCTTCAGTCCTTCCTCCATAGACTCTTGGGTTAACAATGCTGTTAGTTCTCTCACAAGCATCATTCAAGGTACAATCTCGACGGCATCGACATCGACTACGAGCATTTCAGCACCGATGAAGCAACCTTCGCGGCGAGCATTGGACAGTTGATCACTAATCTGAAGAACAATGGAGTCATATCATTTGCTTCCATTGCTCCATTTGATGCAGTGAACAGCTATTACATGGCCTTGTGGAAAGACTATGCAAGTGTCATAGATTATGTGAACTTTCAGTTCTATGCTTACAGTTCTGATACAACAGTGGCTCAGTTTGAGAACTATTTTGAAACTCAGAGAGCGAATTACAATGGTGGCAAGGTCTTGGCTAGCCTTGGCAGTGCTGCCGGCAGTGGAGGGGTTGTCACCAGCAAATGGATTTTTTGATGCTTGTGATGCTCTGAAAAGTAAAGGTGAACTCTCAGGGATCTTTATTTGGTGTGCTGATAACTCTTTGGCTAATTCTTTTGCTTATGAGAACCAGGCTCAAAGTTTGTTGGCTAGTGTTTGATGAAATGGTCTTGTACTTGAGATTGTAGTTTTCATATGGAGTTTAATTAAATATATGTGTTGACTATTAATTATCTCCATGAAGCGGTCAGAGTGTTTGTGCTATAATAATAAGAACTGGTGGTTGAGAAGATGCGTTTTATTAAATTATTGTGCAACTTGTATGGCTTGGAAAACGTGGTCAACGATTCATGTAACGTTTATAGGTAGCACTTTGAATCTTCAACAAGGAAAAGTCCTGGCTTGCTTATGTTGAATGGTTGATGGCATAATTCTATGAAAGCATTCCATCCTTTATTTTTGTGATGAACTAATTAAAGAAATCATTTCAAAAAATATATACATCAATATATATAGTTGATGGGCCAATCTTTGGTATTAATCCAAACAGTCAACGGTCACAAATGATCAAAGTGTAATATCAGTGACTGATACATAACTGATCCTTTGAAAAAGGTTAGAAACTGATACAACAAAACAAGTCACCTCCAAAGTATTGAAATACATTTTCGTTAAAGCTGAGGTTTCCTGGCCTGTCTAGAGTAGATTTCCTGGTAAAATGTATAACAAATATTATAAATCTGAAGTAAGAGAAGTAAAAACAAAGTGCATAGGATCAAAGAAACTGGCACCAGGATAAAGGACAAGTCACATTTCCATAATGATTTCACTGAACATCCAGAAATAAAATAATTTTATTTTTTTTTTCAATTCATGTTAAAACACTGGTAATTCAACCTGACATTGATGACATAACCAAATCCAGTAGGTCTAACAAGTGAAGTATACGATTACCGTCAGAATACCAAATCCTTTGGTAAGGAAAGAATAGTAGATAATATCACCCTTCTTAACCAGCTTTATAAGATTGATGCTTCTCTTAATTCGACCCCTATCGATCAGCACAGGGAGCATATGTGATATACAGGCAGGGCACAGAAAAACAAGGCCCCATCCCACAAATGGATGCATGCCGATCAGATTGATTGAGGTCACTGTGTGCAGCATTGTGAGAAATGGCAATGAGTTTGGTACTAATCTGTTCTCGGCCGATTGGTGCCGCTTCTATGAGCACCGTTATATAGAGGCAATAGAGAGATAGAACTGTGTTTCCTTCGCCCGTAGCACCGCCAATAGAAAACAAATATCGCCAAAAATATGCTCAGGGGAATTGCCCATCTGTCATATTTATGATGCACAAAGAGATTATTCGATTTGTCCAAGTATAACTGAATTCAACTGGTTGGGTATTTGAACAAAAATCAAATTACCTATCCAAGTCAAGAAATCGGCTATACACAATCGTTTCCCAGGTAGTCACAATGGCGTGCCAAGCAGGATTGTAGTACAGTGATTCAGCAGACCAGAACATCCTTGTGTATGTCTCCAAGAAGATGAACATCACCCATGCACTGATTTCAAGCAAAATGAACTTGATGACAAATCGCCCAACCACAACCATGACAAGGGAGAAAGCAACCAGCCAGTTGAAAAGCCTCTGGTTGTATTCCTTGATGAATAGACTGCGTCCCTTTCCAAGCATCTGATGACAAGGTATAAATTCATGAAGCATTTTTTACTATAAATATAATAAACTATGAAAGCGATGCTATTTTTCGTGACTGCAAATTTCAAGTCAAGTTATTATTTAACTAACAAAAGAAGTATGAAAAGAAGAAAGTAAACAACTGAGTGTATATTTTCGCAATATTTGTCCTGTTTCAAATGAACATCAACAGATAAGGAAACAGAAAATGCTGTTAAGGTCTAAACTCCGATACAGTTGTCAAGACAAAACTAAAGGTTAAACATGAGTCTAGGAATTTTCCCAAAACAAACAGGTTGCAAATATTGTGGCCAATACTCAGCAACCACCTCATCTGGAGGCAACAACAGAAGCAGTACTACTGCTCATCAAGGCAGATTTCCTGCTGATCTGAACTGGTTTACCCTGAATTTTAAGATAGAAAAACAAAAAGGTGACAAGCCAACTACTCCTCGATAAAATGTCAAAAAATTCCTTCAAAACCTCAAGGGATCCTAATAATACTTGTGCTACAAAAAGTATAACTTTCAGAGACCCAAAATACAAAATAACCAGACAACTAGAAGACATTGTATTACTGATTCCTGCCCTATTTTATAGGCTTAACCAAAAGTTTCCTTGTGATAAATTACCTGAAATTGTGTCCATGAGAACAGCCCTTCATAACATTTTGTATTACACCTCTGAATCACTCGATATAAAAACATAGGCACGGAAAGAAAGAAATCGGCACAAAAACTATGCTATATTTTTCATTTGATCATAGAATGCCTGATTATCTACACATCTATAACACGGTATAAAGTTATTATTTATCTAGGCAGCATGCATAACCCCTACAATTCATGAGAAACCTCCAAATAATTTACTGAAAAAGTTGAACACAACCAGGTGTATTGCTTCAACGGCAATTACTTAAATTACCAAGTCTTCGTGTATGAGTTCAGAACTCCTTGTTCTATATTGATTATATCAGAATGGTAAATGTGGTCATGCGTCGATTTTACAACAGTTTGTCAACTTTCAGCAGCACCATTGTTTCATGATCCATCAAAAACCCAAGTAATACAACTAAGCTATTTCATAAAGGTTTGTGCCAGGACTACACAATGAAAGTTCACCACATATCCACAAGCCAGTCCTCTAGTCCCTTGGAATAGGACTTGTTTATTGCATTTGAGAATTACATTATGGTTTAGAAAAGAAACACCAACTTAAGGCTCACTAGATAACCATTAACAGGCCATCCTTCCCTACACCTAAATTTGGTTATTTCCTTGGAAATAAAAAGCAGACCATTGGCAATTTACTGTCTTAGCAGGTTCACACGATCTCATGCCCAAAATTCATCTGACAAAAATGATCTCCTAATGGTGTCTACCAAAAATGATCCACTCAAGGACCACTTAATTTAGACCATAATTGCAGATTTCAACAGAAAACCAGAAGCCAAAATTTAAGGTTCATCTAACAGAAGAAATTCACTGGAATATTAAGTACCAAGGCCACATTGTCGTCAAGGGCGCAAAGGTGCACTCGAGCACTAGGATCCTTTTATCGCCCAAAGGGAAGGAGCAAAAGAAGCGCTTGCCCTAAGGCGCATATAAATAAATAAATAAAATTATACATGATATCATATAAAACATATAATATTATGTATTAAAACTTTGAAGTAAATACATAAATAAAAAAAAATTGCTTCAAGATTGAATGTCCAATTAGTTCTAAGTTCTAAGTTCTTGGAAATAGTTGACTTTAAATCCCAACACATTTTCATGATTTAATTTTTTTATTAAAATCTTATGAACCTAATTAAATATGGGTAATTGGCTAGTGCTTTTTTCTAAAAGTTAACAGTTTTCTAAAACGACATAAAATATATGTCCTTTTTTCTTATGGACTTTTTTTTCACTTCACCTAAAATTAATCTTAAAAATATAAAAAGAAAAATATAAATCAACAGTCAATTTCAATCAAACACACTATCTTAGCACTTTTCAATGTGCAAAAGGCCCCAAAAGCGCACGCCTCTTTGAAAGGGCCTTGCATGGACAAGCTTAAGGCGCCTATCATAGAAAACGTTGCGCCCTGGTGCTTAGGTGCACCTTAACAACACTGCAAGGCTAATTTATCGAGTTAAAGGAAACACAAAAGGCATGATAATCAGTTTAATAGCCTACGCCAAGAATAAAAAAAAGGGGTTTTGAATAGAATTATATAAACATTCTAACATTCTAGAAGCCCATTGACCCTTCAAGTCAGATTGCCAACCATTATTGTTATGCAGGCCCCAAGATAAATATACACAAATAATGGCAACGCACAGAACAAAAGATCTGAGAACTAACCTTCGCCATTCTCTGTTCATAAATCTTTTTTGGAAGGCCCAATACAATCTTCTTCAAAGCTCTGATTGCATTGCAGAAAACCAGCATTGAACTTTGCCATTGAGGGAAGCCTTAGGATTTGAAGCTGATCCATTTTATCTTCACAATCTGTATATAACTTCTCACACACCTTTGATGATTCATACTCATTTGCTAAAAGATAGCTTTTGTATGCCTACATAATATAAAGTGGGTTCAATAAAGAAGCAGAAAACAGGATATGCAAATGCATACACAAATAAGCACGCAAATCACTGTAACAGGTAAATGGTAAAATTCATAGGGTGTTTAATTCGGTAATTATTGACATAAACTAAACCAATATTACTTCATCAACTACAGAAGATACTTTTTTTTTAAAGAAAGACATTTCAAGCTATAATTTTTATTAAAATTCCAATTGTTATAAGACCAAGGTCCTGGAATTTCTTAAATAACACTTTTCCTCAAATAAATGACATTTAAATAAAGTCATTTCATCTAACCTTCTGAATTTCATCATCAAGTTTTACGACAGATTTCTCTGCGTGATAGTGACCGAAATGCTGCTCATCAAAAAGTTTCCTTGCTTTTTTGCTGGACTCATCATGGGCATGCTGCAGATTGTCCTCTGGCTGTGGTAGGAACAAGGTGTCCATCTGTTGATTGTATAATTTCAAACAACGCTCCAGTATACCCTTATTGAAAACCTCAACAAGAGAACCCGTAGATGGAATTTCACCTTTGTTCAAAGCTTCCAGAATCTGTAAAAAACATGAACAAAATCTGAAAATCTAACAATGGATGTAATACAAACATCAAGCCATTCTACACTTGAAGTCAATTATAGAATAAAAGTATCAACTAAATAAATATTTAGGTGATATGGCATTGTGATAATTTCTAATACAAAATAGGAAAATTAATAATTTGCATAAAACTTAAAGGCACCTGTTCTAGAAAAGATACAAACTCCTGCCCATTTAGATGTTTACCCTGCACAACTTTTGGATGAGTGATAGACGCAACAACTTGCTTCAATTTTTCCCTTTTCTCCACATATGATGGCTCAAGTTCACTGTCCAACATTTCACAAAGTTTTGTCCTATGAAGATGAGGCTGCAATACAAGTCAACAATATGTCACAACACCTACAACAACAACAAAAAAAAATGAAATATTCACAATAGACAACCATGGCAACAAGACATATATTTAGAACTATACAAAACCTAACAAGACAGCAATAACAAACCACAAGTCAATTCAAAAGTGAAAAGGTATAATTTTGACTTGGCAAAATCCGTTTATATTGCTTTAAACACTAGCAAAGGTATTTGGCATCTGATTTGATGGAAAGATGAAATCATTCTGAAGAAAAGCAGCTGTCTACCAGATAATTTAGTGCATGATTGACTGGCTAGTTCCCTTTTTCCGTATGTCTACCAGATAGCCCAGTGTGTTTGGCCAGGTAGGCAATTGTAGTAAAAGAAGGGCATGCACTTAAAAGTACTCCAAATACTTCCATTTAAGAGATAAACCGATTTGGTTTATGTGCAAATCAAATTAAGTTGATCAATATAAAATATGAGGTCCATGGTTTGTTTTGTTACACAATACAGTCAAGAAACTAAAAAGTATAGGTCAAATTTATGCTTCACTATTGACAAGGTTGCCACTAAAACAGGCAATGAAAACAATAAGATGGTTATTTTATGCGACACTTTTAATGGTGGATCAAAATTTTACAAGCCCTGAAATTAGCAAGAAAAACAAACAAAATAAAATGACTATTTGACACAAGACTTACTTGCTGATCCAATTCAAGTCAAAACAAATTGAAATTGCTTCCAACTGTATATTATATTTTAAGCTTGCACAGGCTACAATCTTCGATTAAACTGACTAGTGATGGATTTTACTCTTAATACCAAACCTATCCAGTAATGGTGTTTTCATAATCAAAGGAATTAACATCATCGAGTTGATCTCATGCGAAAAAAAGGTCTTCTCGCTTCTTTGCTTCATAATTCAGCTGATATTTGTTAAATACCATGTAGATGGTTAATTATTAGTACAATCAGAATCCAAGTGTATCAAGAAACAAAATTGAGTATTCAGCAATCAAATAGACAACCATTTAAATGGAAAACAGCATGAAAGAAATACCTAACATGGGCAAATGATAAAACATAAATTAAAAGAATTTGCTAAAAATATATACCTGTGGTAGACTAAAGGCTGTACTATTTTCACCCATAATCGCCAAGGATTTGCGGATCTGGTTCACCTGTTGTAAAATAACAAATATAACCAAGCATCTGAAAAGTGCAAGACAACTAAAAATATTGTTCTGTACACATACCTGCTCAATATTTTTATCTCCTGAAAAAGATAGAGAAGGATAATAACCAAAGAACAAATTAATACAATTTCTACAAAAGAAAATTTGTTCATTTTTATGTTAGAAAACCAACCACCATAATTAGGGACCTGCCGGAGAGCTTCATCCACCATTTCTTGAACAGATTTCCCTTCTGTTAAGAACATCAAATATTTAAATCACCAAGAAATAAATATCTAAATAAGCAAAATAAAATGCATCAAAGGATGCACCATGAACATGCATTTCAGTAACAGGAAAGAGAATTAGAATCAAACCAAGTCTTAAAAAAGGAAGATGTTAATAATCCTAAGTCATATCCAATTACACAAGGAATGGTGTTACCATGCGAATAAGCATCAAGAATATTTTAAAAATACCCATTCTAAGTAAAATCACAGATGGATGCCAATAGCTGAAAGACAAATTCTAATCCCAACATTGACATTTCTCGTGGCGTAGATATTTTACATGGGAAAAATGCTCAATGAGTGAATATCCAGTTATAACAGTAAATTTAAAGAAATTCACTAATTATAATATGGATACAGTAAGAGGTATAACGAAGAAACAACAACAAGCATCCTTTCACTATAATAATTATTATCGTCCAAGTATTCACAGATCAACTACATCTAATAATCTTACTCAAATGTGCAAAAATATTTTTCTTCAACAAATAGACAGGCTTAATAGATTACCAAAGGGCATCATCTAATAATCCATGCTTGCCTAAAAATTAGAAATGACTTTATTTTACCTTGTAGTGGGATAGGTTGACTCAAAAGAGAATCTCTGTTAAAGGAACTGACAATTATTTGGATATAACAAATCAATGAAATAAAATTATGACAATTGGGCAATATAAGCTACTTTTAAGTGCAATATTATAAGGTTCAACAAGATAAATCCATTAAGATATTCAGCAATTTATCAACATGCATCAAGTGGTATCAATGTTTTTAGCATTACCGTGAGAAAACTAAACAAAGATGATTTGAACTACCATGTCTTGAGATCTCTACATCATGATCAATGGTGTCAATTTCTAGTTTGTGATGTCTGTCAAGTGCCTTTTATTGTTGCAACACTCCCAACCATTAGTTTCCAATTATATTGACATGGACCATAAGTTGTGAAATTCTTTCTGGGTTCTGACTTAAAGAAATCTACAAGTTGTCATTGAACTAAAACATTTAAAGGGAAAATCACACAACAATGCGTGAGTTCAACAAAAAAATTTCATATTATTAAGCATTTCACTAAGATCATAAGTATAGATTTTTACATTAGGTCGTCTAGCAAGTTCCTTTAATGGCATAGCTTTAAAGGTCATTCATCGTTTGACTAATTCGTATACAAGTATAGAATGACAAACGTTTGAATCCAATTATGGACACTGAAATACAACATTCCTGGTGGCCAGCAAATCACAGCATGCATGCACAATTACTGTATGATTTTATATCATAAAATATCTGGCAAGAGCATAACAGCATATTCAAATCCTATCCACTGTTCTTGTGATGCAAGTTGTAAACTAAGATAAATATCTTCCTCCATAAATCATGAAAAATTACAGAATGTAGTAGCTTCGATGCTTTCATCATAGATTCTTTACACCATGCCTCTTAACCTCCCTTCCATTTTAAACTTGTGCTTTATGCAGATAGCATTAACCAACACATTCTAAGTCCCCAAACAACCATAACATTATCCTTATTAATATAAGATCCAAACAATCCTGGTTCACACATGATCTCAAGGAAAGTTCTACTGTAAACCTTAAAGAAGGCAAAATGAAAACCTATTTCCCCACAAATAATGGCATAAAATGTTGCAGTAAACCATGGGACATTTCACTACCTTCTTATATGCATAAGCACCCAAGTTTAATCATCAAGCTCCCATAATGCATGTCTAAATATTATGACAAATTAACCAACAAATTATAGGATCACATAAAGTAGAAATTAAAAAAATTTCCTTGCAACCACTTAGATTGCTGCTAGGTTGAACCACAACCAACAGGAATCCAATCTGAATAAAATTAATAATTGTGAATCATATGACAAAAAAGAAAAATTATATTCTTTTCATAATACAAATATTTTTGAGAAAATGGAGCATAACATGCAGAGTTGATATGGTTATGTGGTATATTCTTCCAGAAACAAGAAATAATGCTGCAGAAACCATATTTTCGAAGAAAAATTTTCTGAACTCACGTAGGGAAATCACGCTGTATAAGCCACAAGAGCTTAGCTGGTTCAAAAGCAACATCTTGTCCCTGTATCAAGATCCCAACTCTTCAGAAGTGTTCATGAGGGTGTTTCATTCAATAAAAGAGTGTTTGGTAGTTTACCTTGACTCTACAACCATGGACAAGCAGGACAAAAGTAAAATAGTTAGAAAACAATATCCAAACAAAATATTGCAAACTTCAAATAGACAATATCCAAGATAACACATACTAACCTGCCATAGAATTCTTCTGCAATTTCAACAGCAAAAGACAGCCGGGATATATCAGCCTCACGGATCTAATAGAAAGGATAGCCAAGGTATATCAAATGTAAACAATGCATTTAATGAGGCAAAAATGTTAAAGTTTATCATTTGCATTCCAAGATCGCATTCAAAACTTTGAAAGTAGTTGCTCAAGTGCCCAGTAAAGACAAAACAGTTGCAAAAAAATAAAGAACAAACCGTTTCAGGCAGATTGTATATAAGCACAGAACTCAAGACAGTTGCCAGCGCAAAGATCCTAAATGACAATGAAATAAATAGATAATTGGCACAAAGACAATGGGAAAATAAAGCCAATACTTATAAAACAAAGATTTTTTATTGTCTTACCTATCATCATATACATTTGATTTTCCAACACTTTCAAATCCTTCAGTATCAAGGTACAATACAGACACTTTTACTCCATCTATTACTAGCTCTACTGGGGTTCCCCACACCCATATCCCTGTAAGACAATTGCGTTAGCTTAATCATTTACATTTCAAACTTCTTTCAGAACAAAGATGATTGGTATAAGAATAGCAATAAATGCACAAGAACCAGTTCAACAGATGAAACACAGATCACTGAGAATTACAAAGGGATCAATAACCTTTTGTTTTTGTATCACGCATATGGCCAACACCAAAACCTGAAAATCAATAGCTTCAGTGCAGTCAGAATGTTCTGATTTAGGGATTATACAAGTTTTTTGTTGAGGAAAAAGAAAGTCAAAAGCAAGAAAAAAAATGCACCTTCATCACATGAAAGAGAAAGAATTTGATTAAGAAGAAAAGATTTGCCTGAACGATAAGGACCAATGACCTGAGATAATGAACAAAATGAAAGAACACATAAGAAGTGATATTGTGCTAATGAGACAACCCGAAATGAAGGTGTAAAGTTAAAAACACATGCACAAACAAAATGTTACAAAAGATCATTAATAGGTTATCAAAGTGCTTAAAAGAGCATAAAAGATCAATTATCTACAAGCTACATTGATAATAAAGAGAAAAGCAAGATGCCTTTACCAGTCAAAAACATCTCAAAGAAGAGAAATCACATATTCACTATAAATGGCAGATGATGCTAGCCAGTAAAATAGATAGCCCAACCATATTTAAACAAACTGACATGTTCAAAGAACTGTGAAAGACCAACACAAACAACATTGCTCACCTTAGCATTTCAAAACCATAGACAATAACAAACAATCCATTTATTAAATTTATTCAAAAACGAATGTTGGAGGCCAAAATATATGTCATCTTCAGGCATCCTTTTCTTCTCTGGTATTACTAATGAACTTCAAGAACAAATAAAGAAGATATAGTTGACTGATCTATGCCAAAACATATTGCAGTTACATTGTTTTCCCAGTAGCTTATGAAGCATCAGCATCTGGTCTTAAATGAAAAGGTATGAATGATAAATCATGAACAATTTATAGGCACTTTAAACTGGTTATTTCAACAATAGGATGCCCCTCTTCAAAGGATAGTTGGTTCAGATCCTAACTATCATGGGGTAATTAACTAGGATTTGAAACGTTGCTCTAGTTTGCTCAATTTTACAGTAAATGAGACAAGCTCAAGTTTGACCCTTTTTTTAAATCTCAAAATTAAACTTACGCCAATCATCTCAAAATAGCTCGAATAGAGCTAATCATACCCTATAAAACTATTACATATAATTTCTATCTTAAATTTGCATAAGATTATGTTGGCTATATTGTGTTTAAAAGTTCCCTTTTAAAGCTTATCTCTTTTTGGTGATATTGTAATCAAATATCAACAGACAATAAAAAAAAGTATAATTTGCTTTGAGGTCTATCCAAAATAAGTCCCTCAAACTGAGCTCAGCTTGCCTTCGATTGCTTGACAGCTTGAGTTCATTTAATATTAAATCTAGCAGAGCCAAGCCAAGCTTGGATCGCAGAATCTCAGCTCATTAACAAACATAATTACAATTTCTATAATGATAAAGAAAAACATAAATTTTTAGCATACACAACTAATCATCAGCCTTTAGGACTAATGCTAATTAAACTTGGCACTACGACATAACATGACACATGGAAGCTACACATGGACAAGAGGCACCAAATTTTCAGAAGTTATGGAAACAACAGCAATAACCAAACTGTGATAGCTTACAGGAATGTAGAAAATAATCCTACAAAACACTCATTTCCCAATTCCTGAGATCCTGATAATCAATGAAGGTTATCAGTACCTTCTAAAACTTCATATACTACTTCACATAGGCTAGGAAATTTATTCTTCCCTTGTTCAGCTAATGCTTTGGTCTTTAATGCAACAATCGACATGATTGCCAATCAGTTTGCTAAGGTTAAAAATTCCAATTTAAGGAAAGTCATAGATACGGATGGCTTGGCTGTGAAGAAAAATTTCCATTCTTTATCACCACCAAGTGAGATAAAAGTCAATGTAGCTGCAACCAAAAAGTTGCTTTTTACCTACACAATATTGTCATTTACGAATTCACCCTTTATTCTCTCATAAAAACTAATACATTCAGGCAAGAACAATATACATAAGTTATAAATCGAGATTGAATGAAATCTAATAAGTAAATGGCAATAAGAAGAGAATTGTTTCTTTCAGAAAAGAGAAAGCTTGCACTTTACCATAAATTGTTGTAAAGATCAATAACTAAATAATAATGAGAGAAATACAAACTTCCTTTAGAGGAAGAGATGAATTTTTTTTTAGGGACTGATGCAGTATAGAAGACAAAACCAAAAGCAAACATTTGGCAACAGATACAACTTTACAAGAATCAAATAACTGCAACTTACAGCAATGGCTGCAATTGGGGTCTTAATTCTTTGAATAACCTCCAATCCTTCTCTAGCAAGTAGAAGTTTTGTGTGACCAGGATCAGGCACCACAATAGGAAATCTATACATCAAATATAAATTTAGAGTTACAACATGAATTCGATCATGAAATCAATGACAACATACGGTACTAATAGAGTCAAAACTCCAAACTACATTCACAATAACAGATCAAATTCTATAGATAATAAAAAGGATCAAAATGAATTTCTGTGGATTATGTAGAGTTACAGATAATCAATGCAGAATAATGCAACACTGTATGCATTGCTCATAATCAATTTGCCAACTTTATATTGGCTATAACAGCTTATCCTATGATGCGAAGCAGTTGTCTGCACCTATTCAAGTTGTTCTACACAGCAGAACCTATGATCCATGAGGCATCATTCAGCCTGTTTTACAATTCAACATTATTAATACAAAACCATAGTCCAACAACATGAAGAGGCACTCCAACCAGCTTTACTTAGAATAACTCAAAAGTCAACCAAATCCTAAGATGAATAGCAGCATCATTCATTTTCCACCTAAATCATTTCCTTCCCTTCTATATTTATTGGCAAACATTCATAGCCAAGTTGCAAATGCAATATGACAAAATCTGTAGCCCTTAATTTAAAGCTGAATCTTTTCTCTTTTTTTTTGTGCTAAACTCTTTTTTTTTAACAATATTTGTCCAGGAATTAGAAGATCATAATTTTCAATTTTGATATCCAACTTCATCACATGTAATTATAGGCTTATAAACTTTTCATATGCATATGCATTCCATTGCTTTGTTTTCAAGAAGCATATTAAAACTAGTCAACCAAAAAGCCAATTTGGACCAGTAAACAAAGTTCATCAATCTCCACATGCCACTGCAGAGATCTCACACCCCAAGGATGTTCTCAGATGAGTCACAAAAGGAGTTGGCCAATCCATAACAAACAACATTTGTATCATCTTTCTGTCCTCTGCTTTTTATGTTTTGGCGTACACTAGCTGACAAAGAACATAGGAATATATAAATAAAAAAGAAATGTGAAGTTAAATCTTCTGACTTTAAGGCCCTATGTCCAATCACGGAGAGCTCTCTCGTCATACAGCTATTCTAAATAAAAGATAAAAATTGCGCCACATTGGTGGTTAGTAGAGCTTCTCCTAGATATACCTATTCTAAACAAATCATTTATGATTCATCTCTAACAATCGCCCAGGAGCTGAATCCTTCTTTATACAATGCCATAGTAAACACTAGGCACTAGACAAGCACACTAAAAAAACTTCGCCTGGAAAACAAGATTTCCACGTAAATGAATCACCTTTATCTAGAAAACTTTGTTGGGAAAAAGAACAACATTTCAAATTAACAATCAAGCAATGAAGCACAACTAATAATAAACTGAAAAATACTACCACATTGTTCAAAGACTGCCAGCAAATGCAAACTAAAACGACACTAAAGGAAGTAAATGAATGAATCAATTCCACCAGATTATTCTAACAGGATCAAAAAAAGAAGAATTCGTCCCTTCACAATAAGAACTCAAAATCATCAATTCAAAAGTGAGAAACACAACAAAAAAAAAAGCACTTACGCGCGTCGGAACTGATCCTCAGCGGAGGACCCAGAAGCCAAACATAAAATCACAGAGATCACTGAAACCCACTTCGATAACCCCATTTTCTCCCGTTTTTTCAACAGATCTCACGAATTCCCAAGTTAAATCCAAGAAGCTGCAAGCTTGGGAAGAGGAGAAGGGACCTTCAGCAAGGGCACAGAGAGAGGAGAGAGATCTCGATGCACAGCAAGGGAAGCAAGGAATCATGCGCCGAAGGGGTTTGCAGGTGGATTCGTGCACGAACGAGAAGGGATCTCGAGGGAAGAGAAGGTGGAGGCAATGAAGAAGCAGGAGAAAACGGCCGGGAGAAAGGGTCTCTGATTTCAATCCTTTTTACCTTTGTACCCCTGAAGTTTTCCCCAATTGACAGTTCAGGACCAAGAATAGGAGTATATAATTACACTGTATGGTGCTAGGTATTTATGTAAATTTTTCTTTATCAGTAAATTTATAGGTATTTGTACATTCTATATGTATGTATATACATATATAGTGATATATGAACCATAGCGGCTCTTATAAATCAAAATAACAATTTGATATTGTTATGTTTCATGGAAGGACTTTGGAGGCATGTGTAATCGTAGTCAACTAATGATGATAATGCTTGATAATTTAATCCCTAATTTTCAAGAGTGCATTCGATCAATTCATGACATAATGAGAACAAAGGGCAATCACCATAGTGTTTAACGTTTTTGGATGATGATCCCACGAGTGTTTAATGTTTTGGATGATGATCCCACGGACTCGAGTCCGTGTCACCCGAGTTTGTGGGATCATCACTGCTCTAGATGGTATAAATCCTAGGCATGCAATGAATTTTGATAAGAAAAGAAGAGATGCCATAACCAACATTAGCTAACTCTCCATTAAGCAAAGTAAATAAACATATATCTTAGTGGGTAAGTTTTTTGGCGGAGCACTAAATTATAGTATATTTTTATTTTAGGTTCTAAATTTTAATTTGAATCAAAATGATTACTCAACTTCAATTTCATTTCATCGATCATTACCGGGAGATTCTCGACCTATTTTTAATAATACAAATGCCGAAAATTCTCTTTTAGTAAAAACATGGCATATTGTTCACCAAACTAGCAATTCCATGACATTTGTTAATAAAGAATTTTCTCGCATCTCGCATCATTAAAAATAAACAAAAATCTTTTTTGTAACCGTCCGTAAAAAACAAGATAAAGTTAGGTAACCAATTTGATTTAAAGTGCCAAGCATTCCTAAAACTATTGACAATCTTTGCAGCTTGCAAACTCTCACCTCCACATTGTTGACTATTAGCAAGAGACTTGTCAAATGTGGAGGTGTTTTCTTTCCGGCAATTTTGAGCATACTCTCATTCACTATACTTAAGGCATACATATCTCAAGGAAGGTTTACATACTAGACCGGGGACATAAAAAATCTTAAGGTTCTTAATCTATCTTGTAACTCACTCTCCAACTTTGTTCCTTCATTCCTAGAAATCTCTTATAATTAAATTTATAGGATAACACCCAAATTCTTAACTCTCATTAGCATTGAACAAATTGGTTTTTCTTCTAATTTGTTTTCGATGTTGGAAATATGGCCTCGAATGCCAACAATGATATTTGTATTAGGGTATTTCATTTGGATTATATGTTTTTATTATTAGTAATAGGTATTTATTTTGGATGTTCATATAAAACTTGTGTTGGCATTTTAATAACTTTGAACAATATAGTTCATGTGTGCTAAGCTTTGAAAGATAATGAGAAGGGCACTAGAAGATTTAGTACTTGTGCATTTATATAGCTCGCAAATCGAGAATCTTTAATTGGGAGTTAAAGATTCATAAAAATTTGTATGACATATGCTTTGATAAAGAGTGTCGAGTAGAACACTATGGGATAATGGGAGCATGTGTCACAAATATATCTATGAAATTAGGGGGTGTTTGGATGTAAGGAGTGGAATGGGAGTCATTACTTTTCCATTCCACTCCTTTGTTTGGATGTACATCAATGGGAATGGGTGAGGAGTGGGTGAGGAGTGGGTGAGGATTGAGTGGGGAGTGAGTGGGGAGTGGCAATCCTCCCAACCACTCATTGAGGGTAATTTTACAATTTTACCCTCTTGTTTAATAAAAAATTATAATTAATTAATATAATTAATAAATTGATAATTTTAATACTAAATAAAAATTAAGTAGATAATAACAACTAACCATCAAAATAACAATTTTACTCAAATAATAATAACTAATAATTAAAATAATAATATAACTCAAATAATAATTAAATATATAATTTTAATAATAAATAATAATTAAAGTAAAATAATAATAACTAACCATTAAAAGAATAATTTTATTCAAATAATAATAATTAATAATTAAAATAATAATATAAATCAAATAATAATTAAATAGATTATTTTAATAATAAGTAATAATTAAAGTGAAAATATTTAATTATAAAATTAAATATAATAATATTCAAAATATTTTATAATAATTAATAGTCATTATTTAAATTAATATTTTATTTTATATATAATATGATATATTTGTTTTAAGGGTATAAAAGTCAATATACAATATTTTTTTATTTTACTTTTCCCATTCCCAAGAGACTACTCTCTCATACCTTACCAACCAAACACATTCTTTATTCCCAATCTTTCTCCACTCCCCCCTCATTTCCATTACCCCTCACTCCTTTCCATTCCCAACCGGAACCAAACGCCCCTTAGTGTATTCGAACATAACTCGTTACAATCTAATCACATGGGTGGTATTCTTTGATTGTCAATGATTGAGATTCTTGATTGTGATCTTATGAGTGAACCTTTGATTTGAGGTATTATATATAATCACGATGTGCTTCTAACGTCTAGAGTCAATCTCGAATTGCGGCTATGTCAAACAAATAGCAGCTTATAAGTGATCACCAATAAAGAATTCATTTTTCGAAGTAGACGAGTTAGTATCCTATACGATCATATATGAGTGAGATTAGAAAACCAAGGCAATCAAAGTAATGTGGGACACAAGGAGTAGTTTGATAATTTTACTCTACTATGATTATTAGCATATGATCAAGTTTAGTGATCATAATCAGAAAGGTCATAATAATCAATTCATTCGTGTTCAATTAGGCTACAATGTGGGGCCAAAGGGCTAATTAGATATTACCCACGTCCTTTGGTATATTCCCATTGCCAATCGGAACGAACCTAAAGAGTCACTCTTAAAAAAATTCAAAAATCCCTCTCGTTTTGAGTGTATGAGTAAAAGTGTCAATTTACAGTTTTACTTCCTTGGATAAAATATAATTAATTATAAATTGGGTTAGATTTTTGTCTTAAGTTTGAATTTTAATCAAAGTTCAATTAGATCAAATAATTAATTAGAATTATAAGGACTTGAAGCCAAAAAATGGTTTTAGTTGTTCTAGGTCTCAAATTTTTATTAGGACTTCATATTATGATAATGTTTATCATGTTTTATGAAGTCCCTATGAATATGACTCCTCTCAAATCCTAGAAGCGTGACAAAAATCATATGAGTTTCTTGATTGTTGGTTGGATTCATCTACACTATGAGGTATAAATGCTCTCTAAAACTTGCTCCCAAGTGGTGGTTAAGATTGATTTATGTATCTAAACATGTTTTGTTATTTTAACAAACTGTGTGACTTATCCACTTCTTCAATATGTGTATGTGCGGAGAATATTGAATGGTATAAGTAAATTCCCATCATCCTCTTGACCTTCTCCAGTCTATTTCCTTATTTTCTTCTTTGTTTTCTTCATAACTTTCAATTAACAATAATATTAATTCCATATGTTGCATTTTACCAAATTTGTCTACAAATCTCAATTCTAGAGTACTTTCTAAAGATGTTTAAAGTTTAAACTTTGCAAACCATGCAAACTTGCTAGCTAGCTCTCCATGAATGTTCCCTAACAAATGATTAATAGAAAAGGAGAATTCTATATCCAAGATGCTTATTGTTATACTCATCTTCTCTTTTTAATGGCAAAGTTTGGCCAAGATTGAGTATAACTAAGAGCTAATAAGCATTTTCCGGAGTCATTTCCATGCCAATGAAGCCGCTAATTAAGAGCATTCCCGTATTTTACCTCGTAGATTGTTGTTTAAAGAATCCATTATTTGTAGATATTTGAATAGAGAAATTTCTTGTAGGATATAATTATATAGTAAATGAGTATTTGGTAGGTTTTCTCTAGCCAGATTTGATAAGCTTTCAATGAAGTTGTTATAACCAAGATCTCAAGATTTGCAAATAGTATGCAATTCTTAAGTGAAATATAAGAAATTTACTGAACAATTTATTGCCTCACAATTGTAATTGTAGTGAGTATAAAAGATAACATATTGAATCATTTATACTTTCAAAAATAGGGGGATCCCCGAGCCCCGCGGGGACCCGACCCGACGGGGACGGGGATTCCCCCGATTCCCCCCGCGTGGGCTGGGACGGGGGCCAAACCATCCCCGTTTAGTAAACGGGGCGGGGACGGGGATTGCTATCCCCGCCCCGCAGGGATCCCCGTCCCCCGTTTTTTTGTCCATTTATTATTATATATATATATATCCTATTCCTCTTCTCCGACGCTCGAGTTACAACCCTCTAATTATGATTTTACGAGAAGACTAGATCTTGTTTTTAAATTTGATTGAATTTGTTATGTATAGGTTTTAGATTGTGTTAACCGACTTGATTGGCTTTTTGATCTCGCACAAAAGAAGCTCGCGGACCGCATCTACGTGTCATGAAATTCTAGGACAAGGAGGCTTTATATTCAACATTTGGAGTATCGGACTTGTATTAGATTGTAGTATTGTACTTATATGAATTCTAAATTTTATGTTTTATTCTATAGCCTATAATGATAAACATTTGGAGTATTTTGTTTTTGTAAATTTTGATATGTTGGTTTGTTGAGCTTTATTTTGAATGATTTTTATATTTTTCATGTATGTTAGTGTGTATTAGTATTAAATTTTTTTAAAAATAATTAAACCTTATAGGTATATGGAGATCTCCGTGGGGATCCCCTGGGGACGGGGACGGGGACGGGGAGATAACCCCCCCTCCCGGTCGGGGAGTCGGGGATGGGGAATTCTCTTCCCCAACTCCCCGTCCCCGCCCGCCCCCATTACCACCCATATTCAGAAATTAGTGTTATTTTATCAAGTTTATTTAGAGATAAATTTAATAAGCAATGGTTAGAGCTCAATAAATAAGTGGCTTGTAGAGATATGCAAAACCACAAATCCCTTCTTTTGGCAATTTGCTCTAGGAAGAGGCTCATATAATTTGTCTATGGAGAGTGGCTAGAGTTTCCTAGAGCTACAAAGATTGATTATGTATTCATGTATACACCTTGAAGCAATGCACCTCTTTCATGTGGTGAGAGACTATGTTAGTTTAAATCTAATTTGGATTAAAATTATGTTCATGATAATTTAAAATTAAGTAGATTTAAATAATACTACTGGTCTATAACATTATCATTTCAATCATATTCTAATCCTAATTCGTATTTTAAATAATAATCTATTTTAAAATTTAAAATGGAGTTAATCATTTGATGAAAAAGATTATATATAGACCCAAGACTCCAGAGATCCCGCATCTACCATTTTTGTTAATACCCACCCCATCGACCAAGAGAACGGGATAGATTGAAAGAACCCTTAGTTTCTTCGAATGCAACTTTTTGTTTCTTGAAGTGCAGATCTCGCCTCTTCGAGGCTCATTTAATTTGCTATAACTAGAGGTAAGTGATCATGCTTCCATTATTAATTAATTATTTGATTAATACAACATATTAGATATTTTACTCGATTTTCATATGTAACATATTTAGATGTTTAGATGTCCTATGTCATACTCTAATTAAATTTCTATTAGACTATCCTTTTAAGACAACCTTGAAAACACCTCCATGTAGCAAAGACCAGCAAATACTTTCAAGGTTATTCATCTCAATGATTTTTTTTCTTATATTAAATTGGAGTGTGAGATTTTGGCGTTTGTGTGCTTTACATTAAAAATATTTGAATGATATTTTATGTTTGTATGCTATTAGGAAACATGATCAAGAAAAAGTTATATTTTTGTGTAAAATTCAATTAATTATTGAACCAGACAGATCATTTGATATCTCATACTTTAACTTTCTTTTATTTTACTACATATATCAGATATGCTGCCTCATAATTTGGTGAATTGAACATTAGGTTTGTTGGTTTTATTATGCTATATTCCACTTATATTTATTTAATTTCTTCAATGTGGATATTATTAGTAATAATAGAGGATAAATACCATAACATATGTTGTCAAGAACGGTAAGAAATCATTAAATCAAATATCCAATCCCGAAGTTGATTGAATTTAGAACAAACTAAAAGCATCATTTTTTATATGATTTCATAATCAAGTCATTACATTATAACAAAATCAGGCTTTCTACCAATACTCAAATCATGACCAATATTAAGGGGGAAATTTTCCTGATTGGGTACTAACTTTTGGCTATTTTTCAATTTGAGCACTAACCTTTAATTCGTATCAAAGTGAGTACAAATATTTAATTCGTCACCGGCGAGGTACTTGGTCTTTTCCGGCATTGAATGGATGATGTGGCTACCGGATTGTCCCAGTGGACACCCATATTCCATGTAATCATCACACGTGAAGTCTGCCACGTCATCAACTTACCCATGTGTGAGGGTTTTTGTCCACGTTGGATGCCACCTATTCATCTTCGTCATCTTTCCCTTTTTACCATTACGACTGAGAGAAAACTTTCCCTTTTACCATGAGATTAGAGAACCCTAGGTTTTTACAACGTTGAGAAATCATCTTGATGATTTCTCAACGTTGTAAAAACCTAGGCCTAAATCGTTGCTGTAACCGTTGCAAGCGTGAGATCGCCGACAGCGTGCAATGGTTTAGGCCTCCAAGCCGAGAGAGGTGAGCAAGCACAACAACGAGCCTTTCCCTATCAAGATTAAAAAAATCTTGGTGACCAAAGGAATCCCAAGGAGAAACGTGGTGGGAAGTGTAAGGGTTGATGACCTTACACTTGGTCGCAGGCATACAAGATCACATAGGCCAAGCCACGAGGCGCACAAACGCGTGGGATTTGGTAGCGCATGCGGTTAGCGCGACGCGTATGTTGTGTCGGGACCAAGGGCGGGTGGAATATCCCTCATGATCATAGGCCGAGACCGTGAGGCGCGCGTGCGCCGGGACCGTGGGCGTGCGCGTGACCGATGAGCGCGTGGGGTAGGCGCGCCCATACCAAGAGTCAAGTGTCGCATGACTTCATCATGTAGAGTGTTAGATCTCTAGCAAGTCTAGGCGGGGCCGGACACTTGATCGCGCCGGGTGACCGAGAGCCGATTCCGGATCTCGACAAGGCGTTACGCAAGCGTATGCAAGTGGGCACGTGGTCGGGAGCGTTGCCGAGCTAGGGGTGAGGATGGCACGCGGTATTACCGCGCGTGACCGGCACGCGCGCGCCGTGACCAAGGATGGCCGGGTCAAAGCTACGCTAAGTCGAGGACACCGCAAGCTAAGTGAAGTCGTGGAATTCACCGCAGACCCGATTGGGCATAGGGCTCAATCAACCTTGGATTTGGGGTAGCTCTTGTAATAGGGTCAAATGTGTCTTTGAGAGGAGACAAGGCCGCTTGGTGTTGGTTTTGACCATGGTTGTAAACATTTCTCAATCTAAGAGAGTTTTATGTTTTTCTCTCTCAAATGGGTTTCCCCGTGTCGTGTTTCTCGTACCGAGGGGTTTTCCGGTTTGCTCGCTTGTTATTATTTCGCCGTGCTTTGTACCGCAAAAGTAAATTCACTAACCGCTCTTGCAAGGAAGGCCGACTGCCGCTATGGTGCATGTCGAAGTGCCGCACGACCGAAGTTGGATCGGTTGAGGCCGTGACAAAAGCATCATGGAAGTCGATTGGGCCGTAAGGCCATCGGATGTGGAACCACCGATTTACTCGTAAGCTATCTCATGAATTATTTTGAACTTTGAATTTCATGTTAGGTTTGGATGAACAATTTTTTTTTAAAAAATCGTGGTGGTAAATAATTAACGACTTAAACTTTGTTAGAATGTAAGATCACTGGATTTGTTAAGAAAAGAATCACTTTTTTTAAGCCATAAACCTTGTGTTAGTTTGTTTGGGGGTGCTCTTGAATGATTCAACATTGTTACTCTTTTGGTTCTCAAATATTCTTTTCCTGTCTGTGTTTATTAGTTTGCTAGGATCATTAGATTTGTGTGAAGAAAAGGAACCATGTTTTTCAAGCCAAAAACATTGTGTTGTTTTATTTGGTCATTTTCTTGAATGAAGTTCATACAACATTTTTACTCACCCGTAATGGTAAAAAGGGAAAGATGACGACGATGAATAGGTGGCATCCGACGTGGACAAAAACCTCACACATGGGTAAGTTGATGACGTGGCGTACTCCACGTGTCATGATTACATGGAATATGGGTGTCCACGCAGACAATCCGGTGGCTACATCATCCATTCAATGCCGGAAAAGACCAAGCACCTCGCCCGTGAAATTGAATTAAATGTTTGTACTCACTTTGATACGAATTAAATGTTAGTGCTCAAATTGAAAAATAGCCAAAAGTTAGTACCCAAAGATAATTAACTTTGATTGGTGGAAATAAAATTAATTGATTACATCATGGCAAGAGACTATCACGTTTCTATACTATAACATGCTTGAGGTGGCTTTTTTTTTTTTTTTTTTTTTTTTTAACAAATTTACATGAAAGGTGCATCATGAAATAAATAAATTAATAGTAGCAAAAGAATTACAAATTATAAAAATTAAACATAAAAATTATGAAAAAAATATTAAAATAAAAAAAATGAAGAACTACAAGAAAACATAAAAATTATTCTCTCAGAAACCGTCAAATTCCACCAATGACCAAAAGGTTTATTGGCATTTGGGTTACCACAAAAATTTTTTACAAGTGATGAGAATTTTATTCATAGGCAATAGTCCACTTACAGGAGTGTGAGCAAAGTGGTAATACACAGTGGCCCTAGTAACCATGTGTCATAGACCTTGTCTCACTTAGGGGCCGCTGGTTCGGAAGTGAATTGTCGAAGTGGCAGAAGTCTCAAAGCGGCACTTCGTGGGAAGTGAACAGCTCACCTAGAACTATCCACTTCAAGCGTGTTTGGTTCAAGCCAAAAACCGGACTTTGGATATCATTTCCCGTGTTTGGATGGTTGAAGCGGGGATATGATCACCACTTCGGTGAGGGGATAAAGTTGCCCTTTCATGTTTTTTACATTTATTTAATTAAATCATATGATTTAATTAAATAATTTAATTACTTTATTACGATGGTAATAAATAATTTATTTATTAAATTAAAAACTTTGTACATCACATAATTAATTTAATACCATGTTATTAAATTAAATTAAATCGGTTAATATATTATGCTTAATTATTAATTAGTGAGAGTAGTTATTTAATTATTTTATTACCATGGTAATAATTATTCTATTTATCATTGAAAAATATTGCAAAGTGGGTCAAGTGGTGACTTCGGACTTTTCTAATGAAGTCGATACCGAGTGGCCGAACTCGCAAGTTGTCACATCATTACTTCCGGTTCAAATCAAATGAAACAAACACACCGAGGGGCTGAAGTGGCCACTTCGGTGCCCACTTCGGTGAAACAAACGGGCCTTAATGCAGCTTGTTATACAGATGTGAGTGAAAATTTAATTTCTACTTTAGCATCAGTATCTAACTCATGTTGTAGTTGTAATTGCTATTTGTTTGATTTATCCTACTAGTCAAATAAAATTTTTTGATACCATGTTTTTAGGAAGTTTTAGTATTTTGGTTTTATGATTGTCTTCTAGCAAGGTTTTAGAGTTTAGGTTTATTATTTAAATTAATAATAATGATTAATAAAATAATTTGAATATATGTAGTTAGTTCACTTGAAATGCAAGATTTGGTAACATGATAGCACATGGATCTATTACTCCCTTTTTGAGTCCACTTTGAACAAAGGTGTCCATGGTTTCTTGATAACGAGGACTTTGTTTTCTAATTTTCTTGAGATCCACCAAGTTTTGTTGTTTCTAGTAATGAGGACTTTGTTTAATATTTCAAAGATTAAACAATGCTTATTGAAGTCAGCCATTGCTAATGATAATTTTTATTTTTATTTTTATTTTGTTTTTTGAAAGAAGAGCCTAAGCAAGCTATTCCTCTTAATTTGTGTGAATGTTGTGACTTGTGACTTTTTTAATAGAATTATTTAATACATCTAAATTTGATAAATACAAGAACATTAGTGATTAATTAAGGTAGTGTTCAATATATATATATATATATATATATATATATATATATATATATATATATATATATATATATATATGATTCACAAAAATTGGAGTTTCAATGTAGTAAATAAGATTATCAAAATTTACACTGTTTTATAATTTTATGTATAAATTTGAAAATAAGAATTAGCTTTTTTTAAAATACTTTTAGAGCATATAAATAATTTTAAATAGTTTAAATATATTTGTAGTATTTCAAAAATTATTTTGTTGTATATTTATTAAACAGTAGATTTGAATACTTTGAAGAGTTCTTTATTAAATATTTTTTAAAAAATTATGCTTGTTGGATCAGTGGCAATTTTATTAAAAAAAAGTATCGATGCAATTTATGTGGATTAATTTTTATAAACTATTTGTTTATGAATTTGAGAGGAAAATATAAAAATTAATTTTATATATAGAGTAATTTTAATGTATGTATTGATAATAAAATCATTCAACAAATTTTAAAATTAAGTGGAAATTTGAAATTAAATAATTTAATTGCATGGAAATAAAAATATAAATCTTCTATATTTGAAGAAATAACACTAATTGATATGCCAATTTTTACTTTAAAAAATTGAAAATGAAGATGAGAGAGATAGTTAAAAAAAAAAAGGAGAGATAAATAAACAGTACCCATTCATTTGTACTTGTGTTGAAGTGTGGCACGTGGGGTAGTTCGTTGTTTATAGTGTTTTTTTTTTTTTTGTGCAAATGGGATTTTATGGTGAGGATTGATTTGGCATTATTTTGGATTCTGATTCAATAATTAATCAGTGCACATGTATAGAATTACTATTTATGTATGTCCATAAAAAATTGGCCCTCATATGTGAATATATAATATATTTTTCTCAATGTCAAAATGGAAGACTTTTTATTTTAAAAATAACATTTTACATCATTTTTATTTGCTATCTTGATCAATGAAGTGGAGATGGCCTACAGCAATGTTTGGTTATGATAGAAGTATTATTCCACAATTAAACACTGTAAATACTTTTAAGAGAAATAATTATTCAAATTAATATATTTTAAAATATATTTATATAAAATAAATTTAAATTTAAAAATATTTTTATTAATATTAATTAAATCAATTTCAAATAAACTCCATAAATTTGAAATTGAAGTCATGTTAATAGTTCATTATGTTATAGTTGAGGCTTTGAGTTCGTATTATTTTACACATATTGGCGATGCCTTGGCAACTATGGTGAGTGTCACGGTCTCAACCGATCACCTTCGGTCATGCGGCATCTGACATGCACCATAGTGACAAGTCCGCCTTCCTTTCAAGAACAGTTAGTGAATTCTTGTTTGCAGTACAAGCATAGTGAAATAAAGTAAAACGAGCAAAACTGGAAAACATCTACGGTACGAGAAACACGACACATGAAACCCCATTTTGAGAGAGAAAAACATAAACTCTCTTAGATTGAGAAATGTTTACAACCATGGTCAAAACCAACACCAAGTGGCATTGTCTCCTCCTAAAGACACATTAGACCCTATTACAAGAGCTACCCCAAATCCAAGGTTAATTGAGCCCCATGCCCAATACAGTCCGCCGTGAATTCCCGACTTCACTTAGGTTACAAGTGTCTACTAACACGACCGTAGCTTTAACCAGCCCACCCTTGGACACATTGCGCAACAAGACCGGGCCACGTGCGGTAATACCGCATGCCATCCTCGCCCCGGCCTCGGCAAGGCTCCCGACCACGTGCCCACTTACATACGCCCGCATAAAACTTGTCAAATCCGGAATCGCCTCTCGGCCTCCCGGCTCGATCAAGTGTCCCATCCCGCCTAGACTTGCTAGAGATCCAACACTCTACATAATGAAGTCTTGCCACACTTGACTCTTGGTACGGGAGCGCCCGCCCCACGCGCTCATCCGCCACGCGCACGTCCACGGTCCAAAGACGCGCGCGCCTCACGGTCTCAAAGACATGATCGTGCGGGATATTCCACCCGCTCTTGGTTACGACATAACACACGCCTCGCGCTAGCCACGCATTACCCAATCCACACAACCGGCGCCCGTGGCTTGGCCTATGTGAAAATGTACGCCCGCCGATCAAGTGTAAGGTCATCAACCCTTACAGGAGCTCATATGGTGAGGAGGGACTAGATGACATGACATTCACTTTGAGACAAAAAGCTATCTTTGAAAGAGCTATATTTTTGGCAAATGGATCACTTGGAAGTAAACAAATCTAAATGAAGGCATATCTATATTTGGCAAGAATATCAATTTGAGAGATCAATTACTTGGAGGCCAAGTTTATTTGAAATTTAGTTTGATAGGAAATTAAATGAATACAAAAAACTATGAAAACAAGAACACATACACAAGAAAACAAGGATAAAGAAGACATGAACTCATATTTAGCAAAACAAGTTGAAGCTCGTAATTAGAGGAAAGATCGAAACTAATTATGGGTGGATTTATTTGAAAACATTGTTATACATGGAGAAGATTGAAGGCTAAACTTGGATGAATGAAGATATGTTTGAAAGATTGTGAGAACTAAACTTGGAAGAATGAGAGTTCAAGTTTAGATAATTGTGAAGAATTAAACTTGAATGAGCAAAAAATCAAGTTTAAAGATTGTGAAGATCAAGCTTGGATGAATGGAGATAAAGTTTAATAGAATATTTGAAAATTGTTGAAGATCTTTTGAAGACCATATTTGGAATAATGAAGGTGCGCTATATGGACCTTTGAGAAGGTGCTACCGATAGGACGCTAAGGAGGCAAGCTACTTGTTGGCATGTCGAGATCGAAAAGATTCAAGCGCATTCAACTCGGATTGACACATCTATGAGGATTGAGGTGTTGCGAGGCTATATTGCAACGAAAGCTATAACTTAGTCAATATCAAGCCAGCGTGCCGCACTACAAGCTCGCTTACAATTGGAGGTGCAACATCTAAGTTTATAAAATGCCCATGTTAGAAAACCGCAAAGATTATAAAAGAGAAAGGCGCTATATTTGGTACGTGAAGACGTCTATAGAAGGGATCTTACTCCGAAGATATAGAAAAGTCGCCAGAACGAGAGACTCTAGTATGAGAGTAGGATAATAGGCAAAGAGCAATCTAAAGAGAGTTCTTGTATACCTTTGCGAGGATAAGTGACAATATTGTGCTTATGTTGTTTATTCCCCTTTTTAGTAGATTTATCTCCGAACTTGGCCCCTGGATGCGAACAAGTGATATATTGAATTAGATTATCAATTCATGTGTCTCATTCTCTTGATTGTTTAGCTTAGGGCGTGTTCATTTAGGCGTAAGTGGGAGGAAGTCGGAAGTGGGGGAAGTGGCACTTCCTTAAAGTGCCCTGAAGTGGTGGAAGTGATATGACTTCCGCTACTTCTTGTGTTCATTTTCCAGAAGTGTTTTCATGAAGTATTCATTTTTCCACTTCCGGTGTTCATTTTGGTATAAGTGGTGTAACTTCCGAATGGTCTTTGGAAGTGGAGGAAGTGAGCTTTATAAAAACTCACTTCCCCCACTTCGGTGAAAAAAGTACCGAAGTTGGTTTTAACTAAAACCCACTTCATAGGAAAAGAACATCGAAGTGGAGGAAGTCAATCCACTTCCCTCCACTTCGCGCCCACTTACGCCCAAATGAACACGCCCTTATTGTATTTATGCTTGTACGGTGGGACTAACACATACGTTTGCATTTTTTTCATGAATTGGATATTGTAGGGTGAAAATAAAATGTTGAGTCACATGTCAAACGGTGAAAAACATTCATCATTTGTTTGTTTGCTTGTTAATGGCTTTTCTTCTAAGTGTGTGTTTGGATGGGGGTAATGATTACCCCAAATAGGGTAATCATTACTTACACAATCCCATTACTTTGTTTGGGGGTGTGATTTTGTGGGGTAATGATTCCACTCGGTGGAAATCATTACCCCCACTAGAGTAATAACTCATTCCGCCCAAATTGGGGGGAATGACCCATTCCCCCATGTGTAATTACTTTTTTATCCTCATCAATATACCAAATACCTACTATACCAAATATCTACTACTTTTTTCATTTTTTGTTTTATGTTATTTGGGGAGGTATTTTGTAGTAATTTAATTGAATTATTAATCAAATTTAAAAATATTAATTAATTTAAGTAATTCATAATATGAATATCTTGCTCAACATTTTATTATTTATGTAAAGTTATTGAATCATTAGTTATGCAACAAAATTGATATTTAAAAATAAGAAATAATTTAATTGAATTATTAATCAAATTTAAAAATATTAATTAATTTAAGTAATTCATAATGTGAATATCTTGCTCAACATTTTATTATTTATGTAAAGTTATTTAATCATTATTTATGCAACAAAATTGACATTTAAAAATAAAAAAATAATTTAATTGAATTATTAATCAAATGTAAAATATTAATTAATTTAAGTAATTCATTATGTGAATATCATTTTATACATTTTATTATTTATGTAAAGTTATTTAATCCTTAGTTATGCAATTAAATTGCCATTTAAAAATAAAAGATAATTTAATTGAATTATTAATCAAATTTAAAAATATTAACTAATTTAAGTAATTCATAATGTGAATACCGGTTTATAAATTTTATTATTTATGTAAATGTATTTAACCATTAGTTATGCAACGAAATTGACATTTAAAATTTAAAAAAATAATTTAATTGAATTATTAATCAAAATTAAAAATATTAATTAATTTAAGTAATTCATAATGTGAATATTACTAATTGAAAACATTAAACAAATATAAATAAATTTTTTGTTATAAGGGTAAAAAGGTAATTGACACATATCTCCGTTATTTACTTTTTACATTCTCAATGACAAATCCTTCCAACCAAACACGCTTTTCATTACCATCCCCTCCTCATTACCCCTATTTCCATTACTCCCTCCATTACCCCCATTCCTATCTTCATTCCTATTCCACGAGCCAAACGCACACTAAATCTCTTCTCCCTCCAAGCGTTTCAATCCAGACTAGTCCAATAATAATATCATGTCATATCATATTATATTGTATTTACTATACGTGTCCTAGAAACCCACTTATTGAATTCATTTAAAATGAGTGTTGCCCTGAGTGATACCTTATCCTCTGCACTGTGGCTGGTTGTCTTACCTTGCTTACAAGTCACATGATAAGTAGCCATTCCAGAAGGGACAGCCAAATGTTATTATCAATATAGACATCTTTGAAAAATAAATACTTTGTCACGTTGTCAATATCAAAATATAACAAACACAATGTTTAGTGTTTTACCTATATATTGCTCTGGGGAACATATTTAACAAATGACACTTGTTGGTATAATTTGGAAAACAATTTTGACTTAGGTAGGAAATGACATATATTTATTGAAATTTAACTTAGTTAAAATAATTTTTAGAGTAAATCTCTGGATATTTATAATTTTGATTTTAATGTTTCCATGATATTTGTAATGAACCAGATATTCTTTCTATTATTTGTAATTTCTATGCAGTTTTTGTAGACATTATGTTGATTTTTTAATTCCTAGAATACCAAAAGTGTTCATATTCCATCTTCCACTTTTCTATTTATCTCATCCTTCTTCTTGTATGTTTGTTTGTTTGTTTTATATAAACATTTCTCTTTTTCTTATTATTTTCTTCTTTTTTTAAAACATATTCTTCTTCCTTTCTTCTTTTTTCATGTAAATATTTTTCTTTCTTATGTTCATGCTTTTTTATTTTTTTATTTTTATTTATCATAGAACTTCATTAAAAATATTCATGTGTCTAAGGCAAAATTTTTTAAAAAGAATCTCATGTCTTGATCACCAAGATGATTGAGGAGTCAAGTGCTACAAATTTAAAAGGAAAGAATGATGTTTTGAAATTTATGTGAAATCATATACTCGTATTTTATCTCTTCTATTAGTAAATTGATTCTACAGGCTTGGCCTCATTGCATCATATTTAGTGTCAAATTACATCATCAATTTTTTTATATCTTTATTATTTGTTTTTTGTTTTTTTTTATTGTTAGTGGCCAATAATACCAACAACAGTAATAATGCAGTCTATTGAAATAGAACTAACAAGTGAAGATAGGTGGAGAATAAAAAAAGAAAAAGAGAAAAATGGAAATCACCATAAAATAGCTTAGTGGTTAGGATGTCAAAGAGGAAACATGAGCCATTGCTCCTTAAGAGTTCTCCATTAGTCTGCAAGATTGTAAGTATATCTGGCTTGAATCATGCTTTGCTTGCTGAGATGATAAATAGAGTGGTCAAGCTGGCTTTATTCACTTAGAAACATCAACTACCCACTTAGATTATAGGTGTATATGTTCTCATTTTGAGATTATCCATTCAAATTACAGGCATATCCACTCTAATTCTTTAATTAATTTCTCATAAATGTCTACCAATCGCTTATATATTGCAAGTGTGTCAACTATAATTCTAGCCTACTTGATCAGTAAAGTCCACTATTTGCTCAAGTTGAAAAAGTAACTGCTAAATATCAGAGATTATTTGTTAAAAATATAGATTTAAATATTAAAAACTTTAATTTTAAATAAAGTATATTAAATTAACAAGGGTTGGTTCAAGTATTTGAGGGGTAAATCACTTTAACAATTGTTTTCAAATTCAAATTTTTATGCATGAGAGAAAAACAATTAAAAGATGTCTACTCCTCTAACAAGTCTTACTATTACAGTCATCAATGGATTTGAATTCAGAGTGTAGCTTCAAATATATAAAATTTAATACGGGATAAATTTAGTAAAGTACTCCCTTTGTTCTTAAATAAGAATTGTTTTAGGAAAAAAAAATTTTGTTCTAAATTAGTTATCGTTTTATAATACCAAGACAATTTTTATTTCTTCTTTTCAATTTTATTTTATTTTTAATTTTTTAAGTTAAATAAATAAAAATAGTTGTAGGCATAGTTCTAATAAAAAGATTATGGTTAAAAAAAAAAGCACTTCAGTCATTTGGTATATTTTCATATAAAATTTTAAAAATTTAATGATGTTCTTAATTCTTGTGTAAGAACATTAAATGACTCTTATTACATTAGTTGTTAACTATTGGGATTTCCATGCACTCTCCGGACTAAAAAAATTGTTGTCATCTTCTAGAACTCTTTCCATAAAAAAATAAACTTGAGATCACCGCAAGTCATTATATCAAGGTTTTGTTTTTGTTAAAATCTCATTTGATTAATTAATTAATTTTTTTTTTTTGAAATAAAATGGATAAACCACAAATTTATTAAAGAAGAATAACGTAGAAATACAGGAAGTCTTTTCACCGAAGTGAGAAGAAGGAAGAACAGAAAGCGAAAAAAACAAAAGAGAAAGAAGAAAAAGATCCTAGGCAGACGGAAGACACCGCATGGCACTCGGGCATGCCTAAAGAGCCGGAGGGATCTACTACCGAGCGAGGTCGAGGTCGAGTCGCCGGCTTGATCTCAGCCCGTGCGCCAAGAAATTAAGGGAGCGCTTTATTTTCCGAGAAGCTTCATTAAGGTGCCGCCGATGACCGCCGAGGCCGTTAAAAAACCAAGAGCAAAGCATGTTAGCAAACTTTAAAAATGATTCTAAAAAAAGATAGAGCTTTTGATTGGAAAATGCGAAAATTTCTTTCAAGCCGTATATTCCACAGATTGCTCTAGAGGTGAGATCCCAAAGATAACGAGTATTAAGAGGTAGAGAGGGTAACCAGGATGTCCAGATGGAAGGAATTGAATCCGGTAAGGAGTAAGATTCTAGGACTTGGGAAAAAAAAGACCGGATTCGATTTGAGAAAACACAATCAAGAAAAAGATGATTCAGTGGTCTCGTAGGCGTTATGGCAGAGGACACAGTGTCTCGTTGGAGATATGAGAGTTGCACCCCATCTTGAAAAGATTTGAAAGAGTAAGAATTTTATCCTCGCCATGAGCCAAAGAAAAAGAGAGTTATTTTGCTAGGACAACGGGTTTTCCAAAAGGAAGAGTAAAGTGAGCCGCGTATTCCACCATCAATAAGGAATTTGTAGAAAGATTTAACCGTGAAATTTCCACTTTTTCTAGAACCCGTGTGTGAAGATCTTCAAGGTGACCGGAGCAATCGGGATGATTTCTAGGATGGGAGATATCAAATCTAGAGAGGCCGAATGAAAGAGAATCTCTCGGATTGTTCATATGAAGTCGGAAAAGTCTTAAGTTTATCCAAGGAAAGGAACAACCGCAAAGAGAGCCGGCCAAATGTCTTTTAATTGTTGTCTATTATGCCAATGGTCAAACCAAAGGAAAGTATTGGAACCATTCCTAATAGTTTTGTTAATGCAGAACGGAAGGGAATTAGGGCGGAATTCACTCCCGCCCAAAAGAAGGACTTATTTCGCGGTGGAGAAAGAAATAAAATATCTCTTGAATTTCTAATTGAGTAATTTGCTTGGATAATTTTAGCCCAACTACCGTTGGGGTCGCAGGATAATTTCCACCACCACTTTCCAAGTAAAGCTTTGTTAAAATCATGAAGATTGAGAATTCCCCATCCTCCCATGTCTCGGGTCCGGTGATCCTATTCCAGCGACTCGCCCGATTCCTTTGGGTCCCGGCCGTGGCCTTTCCATAGGAAGTCTCTTCTAATTTGATCAATTTCTTTGATCACCCAAGCGGGAAGTTTGAAAACCGACATCCAAGAGACCGGGATTGTTGAGAGCACCGAGTAAACAAGGGTTAAACGACCTCCTAAGGATAAATACTTTGCTTTCCAGAAGTGAGTCTTGAGCGAACCGTACTAATCAACTTTGTCCGGGCCTAGACGCCTTGGTCTTCGGCCCGCAGAGAGGAATCCCTAAGTAAGTAATTGGAAGGCAATTCCCGGAGCAGCTTAAGATTTCGAAGAAGAATGATGAGGTTGAAAGCCATAATGTGTAGAATACGTACAACTTTTCGAGAAGTTAATGGAAAGGCCGAAGATCCCTCAAAGAGATAAAGGATTAGTTTAATAATTTGGAGATCTTCTTGCCCCTCCCGCCGTAAAGATTAATAAATCATCTCGCGTATTGAAAGTGACAGATGCTAAATGATTGGTCCGGAGGAACACCCACTAGTACTTTAGATCTAAGTGCATGCGTAAACATAGCACTCGAAACGTCCGTCGCTAGGGCGAAGAGTAAAGGAGAAAGTGGATCTCCTTGTCTCAATCCTCTTTTACATCCGATGTAACCCCGAGTAGAACCATTAATAATAAATTGAGCTTTGGCCGAGCTAAGAATTGTATGAATCCAAGAAATCCATTTAGGTCCAAATCCTCTTACCGCTAGAACTTCAAGGAGGAAATTCCAATCTAGAGAATCAAAAGCTTTAGCAAAGTCCACTTTGAAGACATGTCCAAGGAGTTTCCGTTTTGCAAATTGAAAATTACTTCTGGGCACCGACAATGTTGTCCGCGATGCACCTTCCTTTAATAAATCCAGATTGAGAGTCATCCACTAGGAGATTAATCACGATACTAAGCCGAGAGGCTAGGATGTTTGAAATAATTTTACAAGTGGAATTAATAAGACTTATTGGACGGTAATCCGACACATGTTCTCGGGAGCACTACTTTTTGCAATAAGAGCAATGTTAATCCAACTTTAGACGTTCAAAGTTAACCGTGCCCTCATAAAAGTCTTCGCAGAGTTTGACCAAGGAGCTTTGGATAAATGTCCAAGTGTTTTGATAGAAGAAAATTGGGAAACCATCCCGGACCTCGGTGCTTTATCTCGCGTTTAAATCAAAGACTCGCTTGTTTTATCTCTTCAATAGTGAAGGGAGATTCAAGATGGGTGAGATCTATTCTTTCCTTAAAGTCAAATAGAAGTCGCCCAAAAGAGGAACCCGTTTGAAATTGAGGTACCAAAAAGGGAGTAAAAATAATCATTAAAGATCTTGCCAATTTGTTTATTTCCTTCAATCCGTTGGTCATTCGAGGAGTGAGAAAAATTAATTTTTCTTAGTAAGTAAATTTTCCTCTAATTAACACTTTTAAATTTACTTAAATACAATAAAATTCGTGTGTTTCACAACATTACTTTCTTTTTCTGAAAATTTTCTTTTTAATTTAATATGTGATTAGTTTTTCCACTTAACAGCATCTCTCTCTTTAAATCGACGTGAAAAAAACAAAGAGAAGAATTAAATCTCTAATTTTGATATCAAGAGGTTGTTCGCTTTATTAAAATTATTTGAAACAGAACTTAAAAAAATTAATAGAATAATTTTAAAATAAATTAATTTAATTTTTTTTTTTTTAAATGTATAGTTTCTAATAGTCTTTTGGTTTATTGGCACCGTGGCATTTGCATAGGTTATTCGTTTTTTTTAAAAAGAACTCAAAAATAAATTCTAAACCTCACATAAAGTGAGTTGTATGTGTGTTAAACAATTAACTTCATCTCCGTTGGCATTTATAATTTACTTTAAATGATATTTTTTGTAGTTTATTTGTAAAAAAAAAAAAGTATATGTATAACCCATTTCAGTTTCAATTTAAAAAGATGTTACTTTCACTCACTTTCACAATTTCCTCCATTTAATTTGAGCCAAAATTTTCCAAGCAAGTACTTAATCCAATTTGATTAAAAAAAAAAACCATATTTTCTTTTCCAAGATCATTTAACTTATTGTCCAGATTGATTTGCTGGATCCTTTGGATGTATTCCAGGACTTGACATTCCCCATTCAATTGAATTTTTCTTTTCTTTTCTTTTTTTTATATTAATTCTAAGCAATAAAAATGCATATATCAATGCACCCAAACCACTATATAAAATCTCTGCGTAAATAACCTCATCCTCATATTCATTCCCAAACATCTAAATATGTATTATTTTCCCGTTTCTCCAATAAATGCATTTTTTTTTCTTTTTAATATATATATATATATATATATATATATATATATAAATATATATATATATAATTAGGAAGTTTTATTTCTTAGTTAATGATGGCAAATAGGTGCCACGTTTTAAGCTTGATTATATGTTGAGGAAATGAAAACGAGGAAAAGAATAAAAAGCAGGCAACTTTTTGGACGAGATGCGTCCACGAGGTACCTCGCCAAACGTACCTATCATGTGGGGCCCACTCTTCCCATTCGATCCTTTAATCATGACCGCCCATCTCCGCAGGCCCCACCGATACTTGATAGAAGTTAAAAAAATTCTAACAAAATAATTATACCTTTTTTTTTATTTTTTTTTCCTATTTCTCCAAATATATATATATATATATATATATAAAGAGAGTATTTAGTTCTAAGAGTGAACAAAAAAAGCTTTTGGTATTTGAATATTTTAAATAATTTGTTTTTGTTTATTTTTGTTTTTTTAATTTTTACAGCTCACTTGATCGCTGTATTTCTTATTTATCATTATATTTTTATGCATAAATATATAAAATTTTAATTAATATATTATTTTTTATTTAATAGTTTTTATTAATATTTTATATTTTATATTCACATTAAACATGACATGTTTTTACTCAACAGAAAATGTATCGTGTTGAAAACATTTTTATCACTTCACCCGATGGTACATGATGTTAACCAATGGAAAAACTAAAAAAAATGTTATAAAAAAAAAAAAAGAGATGTTTGGAAATAATGAAACCGAAAAGAAAAGGTTTTGGAAATTACAAGTTATTTTAAATGCTAAATAAGTTTTTTATCAAAAGTTCTTTTAATTGGTTCATTTTTTTCCCCCAATTTTCATCGCTCCAATTCTGTTCATTAGTTTATTTAGACAATCATACTTAAAAATGACAAGTATATAATAATCTCGGTAAAACTTTTAAAAGTACACATTAAAAAAAATAATAATAAATAAATGTTTTTTTTAATTTTCTCCGGGACTCGCGTTCGTCTTTTTAAAGGGGCCCCTTGAGAGATCTCCCTTCACCCTTCTTCACTGCTGCCCTTTCGCTCTTTCTCTCTTGCTGCTATATTCATCTCTCTGGCTCTCTCTTCTTCTCTCTCTCTCTCTTGTAGCTGTTCTGGGAAAGCCAGGTTTGAGGTAAAAATTTGGTCTTGCGGCATAGAGTTCTTGTGATTTTTGGTCTTTCTTTCGATGTTTGTTGGATTTTTTTGGGTATCTCGAGTTATTGTTGTGCATGTGTTTGAATCGGTTCTTTTTCTCTTGATTTTAAGTGGAATATGTTATTGTAGGAAGGGGGTGAGATTTTTGTGGTTTGATAAGGAGATTTTTGGGGGTTTGGATTTGATTTATGGTTGATGGTGATGGTGGAACTGAAAAAAATGTGATTTTTTTTTCTTCTTGTTCTTTCTTTAGGAATCATTTTTAGGGATAGAAAAGGTTTCTTTCTCTTTTTTATCTGTTAATTGTGTCATGGGGATAGAAAAGATTGAACATTTTTTTTTTCTTCCTGATGAATAGATTTTAGCTTGAGAATTCATATTCAAATTCTTAATGAGGTTTTTAAAACAGGGTTTTTCTATGGCCAACTGCTAATAGATTAGTTGAGGTTTTTGTTTTTTTGGCTGCTGATGTTTTCATGAGAGGTTTTTTTTTTTTTTTTTTTTTTTTAGTTTTCAAGTGTTTTTGTCTTTTTAGAGTTGTTATTTTCCCTGCTTTTTGGTTGCTATAGAGGGCTTGTTGAATTTTACAAGAGTTATAGCAGTTCTAACATGTGGCCTTGTTCTTTCATTTTCTTTTCTACATTTACTGTGTGCTAAAGTTCTTGCGACTCTTTAATTACGATTATTTAACAGAACAATATTCCTTGATGGATTATCTCCTGTTTGTATATGAACAAGAAATTACTTGCGTTGCATCCAATTTTGTTTTTATCTGTACCACATGTTCAATTTCTCATGCCTTATCTCCTTGGTTTTTTCGTTTCTTATACTTCTATAATTGCTCCTGGCAGTATGAGTTTATGAAAGAGTGAAACACTTAATGATAATTTAAATTTTCCAGAATGGGCAGTGGGAATAATGGCACCAATTTTGGTGAGTATACTTATGCAAACTTGGAGAGGGAGCCTTACTGGCCAACTGAGAAGCTCCGTATCTCCATTACTGGCGCTGGTGGCTTCATTGCCTCCCACATTGCAAGGCGTCTGAAGAGTGAGGGCCACTACATTATTGCCTCTGATTGGAAGAAAAATGAGCACATGACTGAGGACATGTTCTGTCATGAGTTTCACCTTGTTGACCTCAGGGTGATGGACAACTGCCTAAAAGTTACTCAAGGTGTGGATCATGTATTTAACCTTGCAGCTGATATGGGAGGCATGGGTTTCATCCAGTCCAACCATTCAGTGATCATGTACAACAACACTATGATCAGTTTTAACATGCTTGAAGCTGCAAGGATAAATGGCGTCAAAAGGTCTGTCAATATCTCATGTCGTTTTCTGTTTATTATTTCTGATTTCTCAAAAAATAGTTTTGGTTTTTGTTCTTGTGTTTGCTATATTTTGAAACTGTTAACAGGTGTCTGCCGTTTGCATGGAGTATTTTTCTGCTTTTTGTTTATGCTCCCTCCAATTTTATCAGATGTTTGTCATATGGTAACATGTAAAACTAAATAATCTGATGAGGACATCAATGTTATCCATCACATTGTTTAGACATCAATAGTTTGTTTTCAGCTTTTCATACCAGAATAAATTCACAGCGCAAACGACAAATTTATTATTTAGAATTATTTTAGTGCATTTTTTTCCTGACTTAGCTGATGTTTGTGGTGATGACAAATAAGATTTTTTTTTTTAAATAAAAATTTCATGAGCATACATATATTAGAATATTATGTTGCTATTTTGGCATTGAAAGTGTTGAAGGCAATAATCACTTTAAATAGAAACACTATATCTGAGAAACACTCGGAAGTTTTTACTTAAATAGATTCGCATCTTTTAACTTCTTTAAAACTTTTTCAAATGCAGGACCACAAACTTAGGTTTGAGTTTCCTAGAGATTACATTTGTGTTTTTGATTTTTTTTTTTTTGGTATTTCTATTCAACTCTGATTAACGTTGAGTTTCTTTCTGTATTCTCATTCTATTGTGATTCCTTGTTGTGTGCTTGTTTTTAAATTTGCGTAAATTTATGCAAAGGTATTTCAATAACTTTTTTTTCTTTGATTAAAAAAAAATCTTTTCGTGAATTCCTATTTCTTATCAATGAAAGTCCTCTGAATATTTGCTTGCCATCCTGAGAATAATTTAGTAACTCATGTTTGATTTGAAATTATATCCTATTTATTATAGTCTTTTGTTAGCTGGAGGATTCCAGAGTTACATGGTATTGTCCTTTTCTCTTCTTGATCATTTTTGTTAAAAGTAGATGTTATGTGAAATAAGATAGGTCAGAATTATTTCTGTCATTTCCTTGCTATGAAGTACCCTTACCGCTGGAAACTTTGCAATAACTACAGCCTTGTAGTTTTACTTATCTCATGATGAACTTTCTGAATGATGGCGTGCAGGTTCTTCTATGCCTCTAGTGCTTGCATTTACCCTGAATTCAAGCAGTTGGAGACTAATGTGAGTTTGAAGGAGTCTGATGCCTGGCCTGCAGAGGTTTGTTCAGTTTTAGATATCAAACATCTGTGGTCTCCCGTCAGCCATTTTATTAACATCCTGCCGCGTTATGCTTTCTATTTTCCTACATTTAGCCTCAAGATGCTTATGGCTTAGAGAAGCTTGCTACTGAGGAGTTATGCAAGCATTATACCAAGGACTTTGGCATTGAATGTAGGATTGGGCGTTTCCATAACATCTATGGTCCATTTGGAACATGGAAAGGTAATCATTTTCGTTCTGGTGCCATTGTTTGCACATTTTTAACAAAAGTGAACTTTCAAAATTTGACGGTGTAGGTGGAAGGGAGAAGGCCCCTGCTGCTTTCTGCCGAAAGGCAATCACTTCTACTGATGTGTTTGAGATGTGGGGCGATGGACTCCAAACTCGATCCTTCACTTTCATCGATGAATGCGTGGAGGGTGTTTTGCGGTAACGTGTTCAACATCATGCCCACAATCATTCATTTTACTTGCATGGTGGTAGATCTTCAATGAATTGGTCTTTTTATGTTTGTTCCAGACTGACAAAGTCAGACTTTCGTGAGCCAGTGAACATCGGAAGTGATGAAATGGTGAGCATGAATGAGATGGCTGAAATTGTTCTCAGCTTTGAGAACAAGCAGCTTCCCATCCATCACATCCCTGGGCCGGAGGGTGTTCGTGGACGTAATTCTGATAACACTCTTATTAAGGAGAAGCTTGGTTGGGCTCCGACGATGAGACTGAAGGTATACACACCTGGTTCTAACTAATTTCCGATCCATTTGAACGCAATATTTTACAACCTTGTCGATCTTTTTATTTTTCAACAGGATGGACTGAGAATCACATACTTCTGGATAAAGGAGCAGATCGAAAAGGAGAAAGCTCAGGGTATCGACTTGTCCATTTACGGTTCTTCCAAGGTTGTCGGAACTCAAGCGCCCGTCCAGTTGGGCTCGCTTCGTGCTGCTGATGGCAAGGAGTAAAGTCGATGAACTTATGATATTCCTGTTGTATGGGATTATCATATCCGAATGTTGTACTACCGTCTTTTTCATATCAGGGAATTGTTTTTCCTTCTAAGTGCATTTCATGTTCAAGTATGTTCTGTTAGTCTTCAAAATGGCTTGCTAGTTCTGCAGGCCTCTTCCTCTCTATATGTCTGAGTTACAAATAAGTGATTAATAGAATGTGCTGTATTTTTTATTATATCAAAATTGTTTTATTTTTTTATGGATTTTATTTAGTTTTAGAACCAGTTGTTCTGTTGTCATAATCAATGCTTCTAATTTTTTTTTTTTATTTTCTTATTTTGCAATCCAAAATTCTTTAGAATAATACATCTAAATTAAGACAATTTGAACTTTTGGAAATGGTGAGTTTTATAACAACTTACAGCTCAACTTGACTGACTGTCCCTCACTCTGTACCTTTTTTGGAATAAACTATTACTTATTTTATTGTATTTCAATGGAAGCATCTGATAAGGATAATTTTTATTATTAAAAAATTATTAAGATATTTGTTAACTTTAATTTCTTAGAATATACTCAAATACTTGGAGCAGAGATGGTTGTTTAATTTTAATTATCTATATAAATTTTATATTTAAATAATCAACTGAATTGGAGAGAATTAATTCTTCTTTGGATTTCGTAGACATGTAAATAATGATACTATTTTGGAGGTCATATAAACAACAAAAAAAAAAAAAAAAAGCTAATAAATTAAAAACAATTGAATAATTCATAAAAGGGAATAAAAAGGGTCTCTCGCACATTTAATTCCCACTTGTTTGTGGACACATGTATGCATTATATATTTAACATGCAAACATTGGGGCCATTTATCGAGTGAATGGCACTATGTGAGCGGTGATAGGCATCCAAGAATCATGCAATATATATATATATATATATATATATATATATATAGGTTGTCTTGGGACCACAAAATAGGACTCAATTATTGTTTCCTTTATGTGTGTGTGAAGATGATAGCATGAAGAACATTATTTGGTACAACTGCCAATGAAATTATCAAAGATCATAGCATGCCAACTTGTGAAGCCTATAATTATGTGTGAAATTATTACTCAATTTAAATTTTGTCCCATCATTCAAAATTATCAAAGATCACTGCATATCAATTATCAAACATCACTGCATATCAATTATTGTTTCTTTGCCAACTTCTCTTTAGAGCCTAGTAGGACACTGAATTTCTTGAAGCATAATAGCTTAGCAACCTAACAATGAAATTGCTAAATATGAGATGCAAACCTTGTTTTTATGGTTACAAACTCAATGAAATTAGTAAATATATTACCATGACAATTTTAGGGCTTAGAGTTATGCCTTTTTAAAATTGTTATAGCTACCAAATATCTAGTTATAATGTTAAACATGAGATGTCAAAATTTACGGCTTTTTTATAGCTACCAAATATTTTACCATGCCAATTTCAGCATAATTGATTTTTTCCCTCAATTTGTACCAGAATGTTATGGTTGCTAACTCAATGAAATTACAATTTGTTTATCTGGTTTTATATTTTTCACATTTTATATATCTTCTTTGTTTTTTTTATCTTATTCTTAAACTATATGCAAAGATTAAATTGTTGCTTTATTTCCATGTTATGGCATGATTAGGTGGTATTCCTCTATTATGCAGCATCATGAAAACACACATTGCTAAGTATCATCATGAAGGGACAATAATAAGAGGTGGGGAGATTAAATATTTGGATGGATCAATTACTGAATAAACTGTTAATCCTGACAGTCTTTGTTACTGGGATTTAATTGGGGATTTGAAAGAGTTAGGGTATGACATTGAGAAGTCTATAAATTTGTTTTTTATAGAAGATGGAGGGTCATTAAAAGTTGTTAAAGATGATGATTGAATTCTAGATTTGGTTAATCTATAAATGAGCCAGTTCATGGTAGATGTCCATGTGGAGTGCTCTGATGTTAAGCATGGTGAGAAATTGCCAGACACTTTAATGACTTGTCTTATAGGTGACGAAGCATGTGAAGCTGAAGATTTAGAGGGTGGTTTATTTCATTGTCCTGATAATACGTTAGATGCTTCGTCAACGGCCTTTGGGTCAATTGGCACTTGGGTCTCCCATAAGTACGCCTCGCAAAGTAGCAGAGTTTGAATTCTTGGGGTGAGGATGCATGTCCGAGAGCCGTGAAGCACGAACCGTGGGTGGTCCCGGCGCCCACGTGTGCGCGGACCCCACAGGCCGCAGATCGAGGCTTGTGCACTCCCGCCTTAGTTTAGCGGGTCCATTGAGGAGGTTTCGTTCTTTGACAAAAAAAAAATGTGCTAGATGCTTTAGTGCCTTCTCCTCATGATGATAGGGAGTTAGAAGTGAATGAAGATGCTAAGAGTGAACATGGAAGTAGCTCAGGAGAGGATGATGAGGACACATTGGTAGATGTCTCCATTGTAGGCTCAGATGCAGAGAATGAGAGGGACCAAGCCAACATTAAATTGATTAGATATGTTCAGTTGAATAGGTCAATGCAGGAAGATGCTAATGAAAATGACAATGACATATTAGAGATGGAGGCAAGGCTGGTGATACTGCAGATAGAGAAGGAAATACCAGACCAAAGCAAGGTTAGGATAGGAAAGTAGCTGGATTTGAAAGTGATTATATCAACTCATCAGACCCAAGGAGTTATGAAGACAACAGTAAAGAGTTTGATTTAGATGATGCTAGAAGGCACATGTTCAGTAGGAAATATTACAATCGAATGTCCCATTGCTTGACTTCTTAGATTTTAGGTTTACAGACTCGAAGCAGTATAAGAATGAACTTGTGGATTTCTCAACTAGGAATTGAATTTGAGTTTAATTAAATACATGAAATTATGATACATTCAGGGTAAGAGCTAAATGTTTTGCAAAGGGATCGGATGCACATAGCTGATTTTATGTTCCAGCTGGTGTAATGATAGAAAAATGTATGTGGTTAAGCATTATGTTGCAGAGCATTCCTGCCTTCTTTAGACAATAAAGAACCAAAGGGTGACATCTCATGTAGCTGCAAAGAGATTTGGCAATCTAATAAATAGTATGCCTTTTAATAATAGGCCCATTAATCTGAAAGCAATGATTAGGAAGGAGTTAGGAGTCTTTGCTACAACAAAGGTGTGGAGAAATGCTAGAGGTCTGTTGATTAAAAAAAAAAAATCAAACAATAGCTCAGAGAGGATTTCTTGGTGCTTAACAACTATGTAATGGAGCTAAGGGAGTCAAATCCTAGCAGTACTGTAGATTTTATAGCTAAAAGAAAAAAGGTAGATGAGTTACCTATTTTTCAAAGGATGTACATCTCTTTACCTGCCATTAAAGAGGGGTTCATTGTTGGATGTAAAACGCTAATAGGTTTAGATGGATGCTTCTTGAAAGGGATAATGAAAGGATAGTTGTTTGTGGCAGTAGGCAGAGATGGGAACAATCAAATGTTCCCCATTACATGGGTTGTTGTTGATAAAGAAACAGGTGAGAGTTGGAGTTGGTCCATTGAGCATTTGCAAGATGATCTTTGCATTGGAGATGGACAAGGGTGGGTAGTTGTGAGTGGCATGCAAAAAGTTTGCAACTTCCACTAAATTAATTTTTTTCTCATTAACTACTTCTTTATTTTAATTGGTATAATATATTATTGACAGGGTTTAATCCATGCATCCAATAAAAGCATGTTCTTAATTGAGCATAGAATGTGTTCAAGACACAATTATGTCTAGATGGGGCAAGAAATTCCAAGACATAGTTGTATATGAAATTCTAGGACACTGATAGAGCAACTAATCAACCTAATAAGATGTACAAGTACTTGGAAATCATGAAAGGCCTAAAAGAGGGGTGTTGGCTATGGAAGAGTTGTTGGAGAAGTGGCCAATTAATAATAGTTGGTGCCAAACATTTATCAATGATATGTTAAGTACGAGAATGTTAAGAAGCAACCCCATCATTAGCATGTTTGAAGAAATTAGACAATATATGATGAATATGTTAATGGTTAAAAGGGACTATGCTTAGACATTGAAAAATGGATTGTGGACCCAACATAGTTAATGCTAAAATGGAAAAGAAAAGAAATAAAAGTGTAAAGTGGAAGGTTGAATGAAATGGCAAGGCAAGCCATGAAGTGTTCTAGGATGATATGGTGCATCATGTGTGGCAAGGCTATGTTGTTAGACTAGAAAACCATTGCTACTCATGTGGGAAATGAAACAAAACTGGAATCCCGTATAAGCATGCAATGAATTATCTGTTTGAATGGTTCAAGAAGGGAACCTATGTGAGAGCCTGTAAGTTCAATATTAACCCTATGAGGGGCAAGATGTTTTAGCCAACATGTGTGGGAGGTTCCCTGCTACCACCATTGCTTAAAATAATGCATGCATACCTACACAAAACAAAAGAGGGCCATCGGAAGGGATGAATAAAGACATATCAAAACTTTTCAGAGCATGCAGAATTATGAAATGTAGGACTTACCATTAAGAAGGTCACAACAAGCTACGGTGTCCTAAAAGAGGCAATACTGTAAGTTCATCAAGTATAATTTTATTATTAACTATTTAGTGGCATGTTACTGAGGTAGTCATACTTCAAAGATATTGTGCTTATGCACGCCACCAATGATGGCTTAGGAGGACTCGAGAGACCTCCAACTCTACTTGCTGCACATGTTGATACCAATGGCCAAGGAAGACAAAAAGGGAAATATGATGGTACTCAACAACCAAAGGGGAAGAACATAGCTGGTGCATCAAGGAATAGTAAGAATTCCATGACTCCTTTTTGTGGGGAAAATGTGAGAGTTGTTACTGATAGTGCTACGTCAGCCTGTATATTGAGGGTAAATACTAATTCTCCTGATGATGCTTGGTAACGTAGATGAGCCGTTGATGTATTGTGAGTGCCAGTTTTTATAAGGGAATATTGTTAAATATGTAGGGTGCCCACACTGGGGAGCTCATTTTTTTTTGTCAAGAAGAACGAAACCCCTAATGGGCCGCCTAAACTAAGACAAGGGCGTGCACATGCCTCGATCGACGATCTGTGGGGCCCGCGCACACGTGGGCGCCGAGACTACTCACGCGTTCGTCCCTCACGGCTCTCGAGACATGCACCCTCACCTCAAGAATTCGAACTCTTGCCACTTGCGAGGCGTCCTCATGGGGGACCCAAGTGCCAATTGACCCAAAGGCCGTTGATTGGAGAACGCATTGTTGGCAGGGAAAACCCACATGCTTCCTCTTTTATTTTTTACCACTCGGTGACATTTCTATTTATTTGGTGATATATATATATATATATATATATATATATATATTCTTAATGATTGTCATTTTTTCAGAGCTAGTAATGAATATTCTCTAGTATCTATGCAATGTGTAGGCAAAAAGAGATAAGAGGGATGTTGGGAAGAAAAGGCAGAGTAAAGAGAGGAATCCAGCCAGCAATCCTTAGCAACAGTTGAGCATCCAGAGTTCTTATCAACACAACAAAGCTTGACCAAGGCTGCAAGTTCAGAATATCATTAAATTTGATGCAGTTCGAGAACTTTTGTGTTTTACTAAGAATGGTGCATATTTTGTCTCATTTGCAATAAAGATACATGTGAAATTAAATGTCATGCAATATTGGAATGATTTTTTTTGGATAATTGCATGCCAATTTGGGTTTTGGAACATGTATGGAGAAACCAATTAATGTAAACTGGCAGGTTTAATACATGAATAAAATTAAAAACAAGTACAATGTCTGCAAATTGCAAGAAAGTGTTTGCTTTTGTTTTTATTAGAAAACTGCATATTTTAATGTGAAGATTTCAAAATTTAATTATGTTAAGACAAATCAGATTGCAGATCTGAATTCTATAAGGATGCAGCTTTTCATTATGCCATTTGCTTTTACTTTATTATGCAGATTGACATCATTGAAATCCAAATCGCCACTTGGTAGCTTATTTATTGGGCAAAAAGATATATATAAACTGTTATATATTATTTGGAAAAAAAACACAGAACACAACCGAATTAGGTGTCATAGAGAAACTCAAATCTCTCTAATTGTTCCCACCACTCTAGTTCAGACCACCATTTAATTTGGTTAATTTTAAGTATCTAATGTTGCATCTCCATATTTTATCACCAGGTTGTTGACTTGAAGTTTGGTTAACCCAAGGGAAATTTGTGAAATCCAAACCGATTGGAAAATTTTTGCTTCATGACTCTCAACTAACCATGATCATGGAACAATATATCAACACCACAGTAGAATTGTTGAATTGTTTGACAAAGTGGGCTACCCTATCTAATGGGATTTGAAGCACTTCAGGCAAGGCTTGACGGAGGATAGCGGACGATTCAGGAATGAGACGTTGCCTTGGCATCATATCATTGAGAATGTCCTGGGGTTGGTTAGGATGAGCATGTGGGGTTGATTAAGGATAGGCGTAAGCAGGGGCGGAGCCAGAAATTGCAGTGAGAGGAGCTACAAATTAAAAAAAAAATCAAATAATAAAATTTTTATAAATAAAATTTTTAAAATAATAATAAATAATATATATACAAAACAAATTAAGATAAATAACATTAGGATCATATTAACAAGTTTATCTTAAAATCTTATTAACAAGTTTATCCGGGTTTATCCAACTTAAAAAAAAGTTTATCTAGTTTACCTTTTTTTCCATATTCCACAAACTAATTAAAATTTTTTTTATCTATTTGTTCTTATTATTTCTTTCAAACTAATTAATTTAGAGCAAATTAAATATAAACAAAAAAAATAGACTACCTTGACCAAAATAATACTGAAATTCAAATTTTCAAAACAAAAGTATGATGGTGTTTTGGTAATATAATAGACAAATCAGGGGTAAAATAGTTATTTAAAAAAAACACCTGAAAAGAGTTTAGAAAAGGACCGCTTTGACGTTTTTCTTCTCCTCAGCGGCTTAGCCTCATTTCTTCGGCGCCGCAGACCAGGGGAAGAAAGGAGGATGGCCAAACAACCTGACAGAGGAGGGGAGCCGCATGAGAAAAAGAACGTCGCCGTAGGGGGGAAAGGAGGCAGCCCCGGCGAGGAAGGGAGCGAAGAGCATTTTGAACAACGAGGTTTACTGACCTCGCCGGCGACAGGGGGCTGCCGCCCACCCTGCCCCCTTGTCCCTCCGCCCATGGGCGTAGGAGAAGGGTGGTTCACAGGGGATGGGTGGGAAGGAGGAGGGGAAGGGAGGTTGGCAGGATGCGGTGGTTAAGAGGATGACTGAATTCGGATCCAGTGAAAGGATTCAAAAATAATTTTTTTTATTATGTATATATCCCTTCAGACTTAATAAAATGTTAAATAAAACCATGTCAATTTCTTATTTGCCATGTCACTAATAAACATTGCTAGCTCAAGACATATAGATGGAGAAGATAACGGTCATCTACGTTAGACTGGGATTTCTGGATTGTCAAAATAAAAAGATTCAATTGATACAAGTAATAGTAGATAGATCAAAAGAATGTGTTGATAAAATAGAGGAAATAATTCTGGAATTCTACCGTTTATTTTATGAAAAAGATAAAAGGAGGACCAAAATGAAACATGTGAATTATTGCAAGACTTTGAGATGGGACCTTTCCTATAGCATCTCATATATGCTGCTCCATTTTCTTTTGTTTTTTGATAAAAAATTTAAAGAAAAAAGACCACTCCTAAATATGATGGTTATTACAAACTTGCCACTTGTCCTTCTGAATCACTACTATTGAAATCAACTCTTACATATTTCTCTTTATAAAGTGAGGGGCTTGTGTGTGTGTGTGTATATATATATATATAGAGCACAGATTTTATGTTAAAAACCCCCAAAATAATTTGGGGTAAAAAACCACTAGCAAAAATAGAAGAATTTAATAAATGAGAAAAATTTAGTAGTTGCAAACTCGTGTGTTTATAAAAAAAAAAAAAACTCTCTCTTAAAATAGGAAATAAAATACTAACTCTCTATTTTTACTTTCTCACTCTTTTCTTTTATCTTGATTAGTGCAGAAAACCTTTCATCTTTCATTTTTATTTGTGGGTGAGAGAGAAACAATTAAACCATAATCAGTCTCACCTAATCTTTAACCATTTAATTTTTTCACATTTGTATTTTTATATTGCTTTGGTTGATGAGCAACCTCTTTTGACTATATATATATATATATATATATATATATATATATATATATATATATATTGGCTTCTCCACATTGTAATAATAATAATAATAATAACAGTTATTTTGAGCAATTGTATTACTTTGTTCACCGCCTCCAATTCAAATTCACCCGACAAGAGAGGAAGGATTGGTAAGAGGTTAGAGTTGTGCAATATCCACACAAATAGAAAATAAATAAATAAATAAATAAATAATGGATAGAATTAGAATTTTATGATGAACTAAGTTTTGCCTCCACTATAAAGAGATTACTTCACTAGTGATCACTACAAGAAATGTGGGTACTCTCTATGTTTTTTTTTTTTTTGCTACATAACAACTTTTGTAGCGAAATAGTTCACATTATCTACACTTTCTAGCTTTTGTAGGGCAAAATAAACGTTATGAGGAGCCAAGTATTTCCCATCCGCGGGAAGACCACGGGCTACGAATAAGTTTTAGTAGCTACAATTAGTTTTTGTAGGTAAAACAAAACACTCTTATTTACGAAATATATCGTAGACAAAAAGAATTATAATTTTGGCCATGAATTTGCAAACGTAAGTAATAGTTATAAGTATGTTATATCAGTTACGATCTCTATGTTTCGTAGGGCAAAATAAACGTTATGAGCCATCAACACTATTCTCTACGAAATATATCGCGGGGAAAAAGAATTATAATTTTGGCTACTAATTTTAATACGTAGGTAATAGTTATAAGTATGTCATATCCGCCGCGATCTCTATATTTCGTAGGGCAAAATAAACAATATGAGGCGCCAAATATTTCACATCGGCGGGAAGATCATGGCCTACAAATGATTTTTAGTAGCTACAATTTTTTTTTATAGGTAAATTAAGCAAAACACTAGTGTCTACGAAATATATCGTAGAGAGAGAATTATTATTTTGGCCACAAATGATAAAATGTAGGTATTAGTTATAAGTGTGTTATATCCGCTATGATATATAGATTACGTAGGGAAAAATAAATGTTATGAGGCGCCATATATTTCCCATATGCGGGAAAACCATAGACTACGAATAATTTTTAGTAGCTACAATTATTTTTTGTAGGTAAAGCAAAAAACTATTATCTACGAAAGATAATGTAGAGAAAATGAATTATAATCCGGGAACAAATGTTAAAACTTAGGGAATAGTTATAAGTATGTTATATTATCTACGATTTTTAGATTTCGTAGGGTAAAATAAACGTTATGAGACTCCAAATATTTCCCATCCGTGGGAAGACCATAGCCTATCAATGAACATTAGTAGCTACAATTACGTTTTGTGAATTATAACAATTTATAAATTTATTTTATAATTTGAAAATTTATATATTAAGTATTTATGACTATATATATGTCTATCATGACTCAATTTTTGGACTATATGTTGAAACATTTATGTAATTGAGTATATATGTGTAAATGTGATGTGCATTAATTTTTATATAATATAAAAAGCCTTATTTGATTTAATATATATATATATATATATATATTTTTTTTTTCTTTTTTAAATTTTGGCCCTCTCTCTCTTTCACTAGCTCATCCTCGTTGCGCTACTTTTGAAATCTAGGGTTATCAATCTTTGTTTTCAATCCTTGCTCTACAAAATCTAGGGATTTTTTTTTGAAAACGGATCCGATTTCTTTTCTTTAGTGGGATTGTTGCAAGAGTTATGATTTGTTTTCTTATTTGTTTTTGTGGTGTTTGTGGTAGACATCCGTAAGACATTCGGGAGTTTTTTTTTCTCATGCGAGATAGAAATAGCGAAGACATGTTTTCATGATCTATTTGATTTTATTGCTGTAGAATTTGCTCAATTTGTGGCGTTGGAACACCTTCCAGCAGACAGGTTGAGAGAGTTGGTCTTCACTTTCTCTTTTCCAGTCAAGATTAGTTATTATTTTTATATTTCACATGATACTGTTCTATGTGATGTCTTTTTTTAATAAGTAGCAGATTATTTGGATCGATTAAGATGGTATTCATATGCATAGTTTTTCACTTCTTGTTTGTTATTAAGTATATGTAAATGTCTTTATGCACATTTAGTCACCACTTTAAAACAATTTGATTATATTATCACTCACTAGATATTAGAGAAAGATTTGCAAATTTTTCAATAGGTTATTGTTTTGCATACCTACAATAAATATAGAAAATATACAGGTATTGTGCCTCAACTCAGAAAATGTTTTTGTACCATTGACATTTGGTGGTGGTATAAGGGATTTCACTGATGCAAATGGGAGGTTAGTTAGGCATAAGCCTCCCCTTCATATAATAAATGATTTATACATAGAAATAGGAATTCTTGATAATTCATATTTATCTGTAGGTTGTGAGTTGTCAACCACCTTATGAAATTTATCTTCATTTGATTAATAAAATATAGCCACCTTCCTTATTATGGTATTAAAATGCACTGATGTTTGCATCCTTGCCTGTTTGATAATTGAACCTGCATATGTTAGATGATCCCAATTATCAATCAAAAGACTTTAGTCTGTAAGAGAAAATGGTCATCCTATTGCTTGTTAAGTTTAACATCACATTACCTTTTAAATTACTTTTTGAATCTAAAACATCCCTTTTTTTTTTGTTTGGTAATTTATAGAAACATGGATAAGAGTTGGATGCATGCTAGAAAATGGTAATCTCAATATGTCAAACGGGTGAAGAGTTTTATCAAATTTGTGGAAGAGAAATTGAGTAGTGATTGTAATATTCAATGCCCATGTATAGATTGCTTGAATGTGTATAAGCAAAATCATAATCAAGTGTATGAGCATCTATTGCTTAGAGGGATTGATACATTCTGCACGACATGGATTCATCATGGAGAGCCGTCTAACTATACATATGGAAGAAATGATGATGGGAATGAAAATGATTTTGATGCCAGTGATATGTTTTCCAATGACAAGGAAGAAGATACTGGTATGAATGACATGTTAGATGATCTTGGTAATTTTATTAATCATTTGGAGAGTGCAAGTGACAATGCTGTTTTTGGCAATCACATAATGAGAGATGATGCATTTGGGAAATTGTTAAAAGAAACTAAACAACGGCTTTACCTAGAATGCTCCCAATTTTCACAATGGTCATTTATTGTGAAACCGCTCCATTTAAAAGTTTATAATAAATGGAGCAATAAGTCATTCGACATGTTGCTTGAATTGTTGAAAGTTGCTTTGCTCGAAGGCAATACACTTCCCAGTCGTATTATGATGCAAAAAATTTATTATGAGACTTGGGTTTAAGGATATATCTATTCATGCATGCAAATATGATTGTGCATTGTACTCGGAAAGACACTATAGATAGGGAAGATTGTCCTATTTGTGGCACAACAAGATGGAAAATTAGTCATGGAAAAGGAAAGAAAATTCCCCACAAAGTATTGCGATATTTTCCTATCATACCAAGGTTGTGGTGGTTGTTTATATCAAAGAATACCGTTGCCGATATGAGATGGCATAAAGAAAAATGTGTTGATGATGAGACTGTCATGCAACATCCAACTGATTCAAAGGCTTGGAAGCACTTAGATGTGGAGTTCCCATGGTTTGCGAAGAAGATTGTCAAAACGTCCCGCCTTGGATTAGAACCGAGATAGATTTAATCGATTTGCTAACATGAGCAGTTCCTATAGTATGTGGCCGTAATTTTAACACTCTATAATCTTCCACCATTGAAGTGTATAAAAGAGCCATTTTTTCTATTGTCTTTGCTTATTTCAGGACTTACAAAGACTCGGTAAAGACATTGATGTATACATGCAACCCTTGGTAGATGACATGAGGAAACTTTGGGAAGTTGGCGTGGAAACATATGATGCCGTATTTGGAAACAAATTCACAATGCGTGCTTGTCATTCCGTGGACCATAAATGACTTTCCAACTTATGAAAATCTGTCCGGATGGAGCACTAAAAGATATATCGCATGTTCGAGTGTGTAATTACCAAACTTGTTCACAAAGGTTGTGTAGTAAACTTTGTTATACTGGGCATCGTCGACACTTGCCACATGACCACAGCTTGGCGTAGAAGTAAAAAGTTTGATGGTAAACCCAATAATGAAGGATGTTCTATTACATTATCGAGGGATGATATCTTGCATCAATTGGAGGAACTCCAAGACACCATACCAGGAAAATACCCATGAAATAAAAAGAGGAAGCATAACTTAAGTGAGTTAAACTGGACAAAAAAGAGAATCTTCTTTGACTTACCTTACTAGAAGCATTTGCTTTTAAGACATAACCTTGATGTGATGCATATTGAGAAAAACATATGTGAAAACATCTTGGGTACAAGTGTAAGGGTATTGTAGGAAAAACAAAAGACACTTTTAAAGCTAGATTGGACTTGAAGGGCATGAAAATCAGAAAAGATTTGCATTTGAAGAAGACAAGGTAGGGTTCTCATGTATTACCAAAAGCATTTTACACAATGTCAAAGGAGAAACTTCTTTTTTGTGAATTCCTAAAGATAGTAAAGTTTTGTGACATTCATTTTTCCTCATGTGCATTGAAGATGAACAAAAGATCATTCATCTTGACTTTTATATGGTTATTGCCTTCTTTCAGGTTTGTCATATTTGATATTTATCAATTTATCAATTTATTTGACTTTAAGATTTGAATAATCTACTTAAATTGTTGATATGGTTGCTAACCTTTTTATTTCTAATTTTGGTCCATGAAGTTAGACGTCATTAACGAAGAGGTGGTTCACAAACTGACATGGGTTATTCACATTTAGGATGCAAATGATGGAGATGTAATTTACTATTGATACTTTTGTTATTTTGGTACTTGGGAGTTTTAATTTTGCAAATGATTTTGTGAAGATGTGTTTTGATTGATATTTTCAATTAATAGTTGTATACAAATGATTATATTAATCATTTACTTTCTTCAATTAAATATATTTAGTCAAATGTATGGATTGGAATGCTTTGAAATGAATATTTTTATGTACACGTTTGGGTCCAATATTACTACGATTTCTGATATTGCAACAAACTGTAGAGAAAAGTTAAATTTTTTACTACACAAATAATTGTGGCTAAAGAGTAAAAAATCAAGACAAATGTCACTATTCTCTACCAAAAAAAAAATGTAGTTACATTTCATTCATTAGCTACCATTTAATAATCATAGGGAAAAGAGTATTCATTACCTACGATTCAATAATCGTCACCAAGGTAATGACAATCACCTACAAGTTTCTTCGTAGCTAAAATGGTTTTTCCTTTGCAATTTCTCTACTTGAACAACGAAATTTCTTCCCTTTCTCTACGACAACAAATGTAGAGAAAACGTTCACTTTGATAGATGAAACACAAATTTGTAGAGAAAGTATTCACTTGTGCCAACAAACCACAGATTCGCAGAGCAAGAGTTTTACCCATAGGGAATTCTCTATGATTCGGTCTATGATTTATTTTCATAGAAAATAGGTTTGCCCTAGGATTAAATTAGTTGTCTCTACGAATTGCTTTTGTAAATATTTGTCACATTTCTTGTAGGTAGTGTTTATTTGGAAAGATTTGGAATTACATGTAACTTGAGTTACTGGGTTTTTGAAAATCCAGTGTTTGTTTCACAGGATTTAAAAACTCACGTTACTCGAATTACATGCAATAAGGGATTTAGTTTTACCTCTAAATTGGCTGTAAAACGAAATCCTTTATCTTTTTGCTCCCTCACATGTGACCTATATGTGACCAACTAAGGAAAAACAAATATTATTAAACATTTATGAATAGTAAAAACTTATAAATTTTAATAATAAATTTAATAATAAATTTAATAATTAAAAACATTAAATAACTTGTTAAAATTAGATGAACATCTTATAAATGCACTTTTTGTGGGGTTAATAATTAAATTCAAAATTTTAAAGTGTAATAAAATTTCAATAAATTTATAATGAATTTAAATTTAATAATTAAAGTAATTAATATGCACTTAAAATTATTAAAATAATATTGAATATTATAATATAGTATTTTCAAATACATCTAACCAAACATTATATTTGACTTCACTGAATTTTAAAATCCAAGTACTTCCAGTTATACTGTAATTAGAAATCCACTACATTTAGAATTACATTCAACCAAACGCCACCGTAGTAGATTTGCTCATATTATAGAACAATTTCATTAAGTTACAAATATCCTCAACTACCTTTTTCTTCTATACTAACAAAATATATAATTTTTTCCTAATATTGTTCGTTTGAATTCTATTAAAATTATTTTTGTGATGATATTAATTTAATCTGAATTCAAACTGAATTAAGTGGTCCATGACTTAATCATTAGAGTCCTATATTAATTCTAATTGGTCATTTGAATAATGATCTACTTAATGTTTTTAGGTGATGTTAATATTTTGATGGTAAGTGTTATATATAAAATAATACCAGAAGTAACTAATTTATCGTTTTTAACAAATACTTAGCTCCATTGACGTAAAACATGATAGATTGGAAAAGTCCATGGCTTTCTCTGCGAAAATTTCAATTTTCCGTGATGCAAATTTTAAGTTCTCGTCATCTTCTAATTCGCTATAACTAGAAGTAAGTAATTATGCTTATACAATTATAGTGACCAAGTACATTAGATGTCATAATTAAATTCAAAACTTTTAAAAATTTCAATTTAAAAACTTATTTAGTTTTGAAAAAACTCAAAAAATAAAAATAAACCATATAAAAAGTTTAATAATTAGAAGTTTTATAGAGTACACTTCATATTATAAAAAAAATATTAGTGCTTTAAAGAGTATTGTAGCCATCCGCACTCTTTAAAATTTAAGCCAAGCTTAAATAATAAGCATCCCTAGTGTATCTTCCGGATTGTAAAATGGTAATAACAAGATTAAAAAACATGTATATAATTTAATTTAATTTCAGTTTTGTCTATGCTTTAAATTTAATTTTATAAATTATAAACAACATCGCCATTGAATAGCTAAGGGATTGTTTGTTTTACTAGGTTTGATGGCGAAGTGGCCGAAGTAGTGAGTTCAATTTGAGTTCCAGCCATTTGTTTCGTTGAAGTAGGTTACCGAAGTCATGATGTGAAACTTCCCATAGGCTCCACTTCGGCGGTTTGACTTCTGCGAAAAATCGGTTGAAGTCACACTTCGGCGAATTTCGGACGTGGCCGAAGTCCAACTTCAGCCTCCCAATGCATGTGGGGGTGTTGTAAACACCCCCCTTCTCTCCCGTGACCTCATAGAACGCATGTGACCTTTGTGTTATTCTTCTTTTAGGGTTTTCGGCCGCCAACCACGAAGGACCTCCTCGGAGTCTCCACAGCCTACTCGCTTCGCTGAATATCTCATTCAGCTGACCGAGTCGGTGTGAGGGTCTTGTGAAGACCTCTCTCCCCTTGACTTCACCAGCAGCCCGTCGTCCCTTCTCTTCTTCTCACTGCTCTTCTTTTTGTAGGGTTTTCAACCCCCGATCTTTCTTTTCCTTGACGTGGAAACAGTCCGCTCGTCACTCTACCGGTCCACTTAGGCCAACCAAGTCCGGGGTGTCGAAAACACCCCTCCTCACCCACGATTCAACAAGTCGCCAGTAACCTCTTCTCTTTGTCTTCTTGTACTTGTTGTAGTTGTTCTTCTTGTAGGTTTCCCGGCCGCCAATTTGCTTTCCACTCCCCGGCATCTTCACAGCACTATCACTGTTCTACCAATTTGAAACTGGAATCTCTGACTATCAATTGCTGAAGTGCGGTAAGGCATCCGATCCTACTAGCTTTTTTCTTGTTGCCCTAAATCCTAGGTCTTTGCCCCATTTTGTTGTTTTCAGATACACTGGACTAGACCTTTGAATAATTGCTCTGATTACCATTTCATTGTGTGGTAAGGCATCCGATCCCTTCTGTCTTTTTCCTTTTTCCAAATTACTTTGAATGATTGTGTTTATTACCTTCCAGGAGAAATGACGAGGATGAAATTGTGTCAGAATTTCTTCCACCTGTCGAGCTTGTAAGACCACCATCCTCTTCTCTGGCAAAGACCTCAAGGTGATCTTTCATCCTTATTAGATTGCAAACTTTGATATTAGTTGTTGACATGCTCCTTTTATCCTTATTTATTTAATGATTTCCACGAGCTTTCTTGGATGATTAGCCTCATTTATACATATAGATCACAATGTGATCATATAAGATTCTGTCTGAGATTTTGGATCTTTTAATTGAAATTCTTCTTACCGGTTAGTGTTGGTTAGCTCTACATCTACCTATTGATAATATGAGCCATTAAAAATATTTATGAGGGCTGAATTTTCCAAATCAGAGGCTTGATGGTATGGTTCATTGTTATGTCCTTTTGAGAATTTATAATGACATTTTGGAAGAAGCTATTCTTGGGACTACTGGTTCTGTCCATTGTAGCAACAAACATAGTGTCTTTTCCTTTATATTGGCATCTACCAATCATGCATTTTTTGGTATGTTTTTATTTGTAATATATGTGGTACTAACAATGTTTTTCTTTTATAATTTCTGCTTTAATCTTTCTGACCACTGAAAGCGTAATTGTTTTTTCCCTAAAGCTTCACATTCTTTGGAATGAGGTTTGTTTCACAATTTTAGATTTCTTATGTTTCTTTCTAGTACATGTACATGTTGATAGGAGTTGAGTTTATAATTTGGTTGTACAATACAGGTTATATCTTTTAGTAATGCTTTTGAAAAGCAATATGTGGCCATTGGCCTGTTAAGCTTTTTCTGTCTCGATGTCTTTACAAATGAAGCAATTCCTACTAAAATTCTGTTTGACATTTTGGATTTTGGAACCAAAATTCTTATTTGTAGTTAGTGTTGGTTAGCTCTACACCTAACTATTGATTACATGGTCCATTAAACATCTTTCCAGGGCATGAATTTTCTAAATCTGACTCATGATAGTATGGTTCATTGTTTGTCCTTTTGAGCATTAACTCTGAATGACTTACCTCTTTTGCTTTCAATTTGACTTTGAATTGTCATTCATTCGGTGGACAACTAAATGTTTGCATCTGAAAATTGGTGAAGAAGAAACGAGCTGTGGTTCAAATAAAGTTATTCTCATTCTTACTGAATCCATGTTGTTAAGCTTTCACAATCTTTAGCAAACTCTCTCTTTTTTATTTTGTACCTACGTCTTTTGGTTTGGCTACTTATTCAAGGTGCATGCCTGTCCAAGTCCTCGAAGCTTTCAAATCTCAAGAAATTGAATCTGGCAAATTATCTTCTTATTTAATTTATGTCTAGCAACTTTATGTTATTCTTGCTGGTCTCTTCGTACTAATTGAAGGATTGTGTAGATGGATAGTTGGATAATGTGCGAGTGCGCGAGGACTCTCGTCGCAGCTTTCACCACAATGGTTATTGTCATTGCATACGTAGATAAAGATCTCCGATTGAGCAGGCTTAGGAGATATGTAGAACCATCATGATATCGAGACCTCACCAGGAAGAAGCATATGGAACGCATTTTGAGGATTGGCGGGACTACTGCGTGATCTATTTTAGGATGGATGTAGGCTCTTTCATGCATTTGTCCCTAATTATGCGTGGTAGGCACCTTCTCCTCGATTCACGACATGTGTCCATTGAAGAACAACTCTCGATTTTTTTGCACATAGTCGGCCATAATACCAAGAATCGAACTGTGCGTGTTGAGTTCCTCCGATCGGGGGAAACGATTAGTCGGTATTTCAACAATGTAATTCAAGCCATTTGTGTTGTACGTGATGACGTCATCAAGCCTCCATCTAGTGGTCGCCACCTTGACATAGAGAATAACCCGAGTTGGTATCATTTCTTCAAAGTAAGTTCGTAGCTAAAGTAGGTAACATATATGTGTGTTAGACACCCAGATTAGAACTTAAAAATGTATGAATGCCATGTAGGATTACATTGGAACCCTTGACGGCACACACATTGATGCAATAGTCCCCACACACTAAGTGCTACGTTTTTGTGGTAGAAAAGGCCCTACTTAGAATATCTTGGCTACGGTGTACCTAGATCTGAAGTTCACATACGTCCTGGCCAGTTGGGAGGGATCTGCAAATGACTTCACTGTTTGAGGGATGCGCTTTCACGTCCAAAACCTGAGGGACTGAAGATTATAGAAGGTAGTTAAAACCATCCTTATCCATTGCAAATGTTAACACTAATGATGCAATACCTGTTTTTCCTTCTGTTAGGGAAGTACTACTTGGTAGATGCTGGGTACACAACCATGAATGGTTTCATAGCTCCGTACCGAGGAGTTATATACCATTTGAAAGAGCATAGTGGAAGGTTGGCGATGAATCTGAGAGAATTATTCAATCTCCGGCATTCAATGTTACGATCAAGGATTGAGTGCGCATTCGGCGTCCTTAAGAATCGTTTCAAGATCCTAACATCACATCGCTTTTTTTCCTTTCAAGACCCAAGTTAAATTGGTACTTGCATATTGTGTTGTACACAATTACATAGTAGGTGTCGACCCTATGGATACAATCTTACATGATAGTAGCACTCAAGACGATGAGCAACTTGTGCCATCTCAAAGCCGTTAGCAACGAGAACAACGGCAAGAAAATAGACAATGGGTGGAGTTAAGGGACCAAATAGCTTCTAACATGTGGGACCATTACGTCTGCCTACCCTAGTTGGTATAAATGTGTGATGTACCTGTTTGTTGGACATATTGTTCATTTTCTTTGTGCTTGCGTTGTAATTTGCATATTTCCTACGAAATGCTTCTTCTAGTTATTACATTTTCTATATGTATGTTTCATTGTACATAAATGATTTTCTTGTACACAATTTGTTTCATGTTTGAAGGATCATGGAAAGTGAAAATTTTGTCCGTGAGGGGTCTACATCGAAGACTACTTTAGGCAAGCGTGGAACACCAAATAAGAGGTGGAAGCCATACTTCGACAACCTCCTAATTCCAGTTTTGGTGGAACAAGCGAGGAGGGAGCTTAAGTACAACAAGTCCTTCAAACGGGCTACCTTCGGCCACACTGCCACCGTCGTTAATGCAAGGTTTGGCACAAGTTTTACTGCCAACAACGTCGAGAACCACAATAGTACTTTGAAAGCATGGTATGTGGAAATCAAGAAGGTGAAGGACTTGAGTGGCGCTGGCTGGGATGATGATCTGAAAATGATCACACTTGACCCAATAGTGGTTGTCACATACGTTGAGGTACTCTTAACAAGTTATCATGACAAAAGTGAAAAATTAAAGTATTACTCGCTGATTTATAAAAGAATGTTGCCTACAATTTTCACATGTATTACTGTAGGCCCATCCTGCAGCAAGACCCTTTATTAACAAGCCTATCGACAACTACGAAGGACATAGGGTGATTTTTGGCTAAGACAACGCAACTGGGTCATATGCAACGTCATTGTTTTCAGAATTCGGTGAGAACCCTGAAAATAATGACGCAAACAATGACAATGTTGAGTTAACCCTTGTTAATGGCATTAGCGATGAAGAAGGCAATGACAACCCACCTCCTTCTCTTACTAGTAATCCGGCCACCTCGTCCACTACTAGATCGACCCGTTCAAACAGGAGTTGATCTGCGTCATCGACGATGTCGGACCTAATCACAACCGTAAATGAAATGGCAAGAGCAATTAGAAATCCAGTCCACTGGATGGATACTCTACATGAGAGAGTGATGGAGATAGATGGATACGAGGAGCATGAACTTATACAGGTATTGGATTATCTGCAATGCCGTGAATCTGAAGCCAAGGGTTTCATGGTGAGAAAGTTGGCGTTGAGAAAGGAATGGGTGCGGAGATTCCTATCTAGGATGGAGTGACCCTTCTCGCTGATGGCTATTATGATCTTCTTACTTTACCTTTATCGTACTAAGTAGTGACTTGCATTTTCCCTTTTTTATGTTGCTATGAACTTGATGCATGTGTTGTCTGCCATCATCTGCATTTTGTGAACTTGATATACTTTATTGCCATGTACTGCATCTAGGCATGCACTTTGGTTGCCATCATGTTCTTTAGTTCATAATACTAGGAAAATTATTTGCTTGCGGTTGTTTACGGTTTTTGCTCTTATGTACTTGACTTGTCATTTCTGCTTGTTGTATTTGTTGTTGTAGGTGATATTCACATGGCAATAATGAGTACAATAATGAATCTTTGGCACTGAGGCATTGACATTTTGGTGTAATGCACTGGCGAGGTAATGAAAGGGCTTAGAACCCTTTTCTTTGCAGCTACGTTGATGCGTCTCCGCAACAACACAACAGGACCCCTTGCGTTACCACAAGTGCACGGGTCGTCAAGTAATAAAAGTGGACCCAAAAGGTCGGGTTGTCGAACCACAGGGAACATAAGTACTAGTAATAGCCCCTCTCTTGTTATCTAGCATAATGAGTGTAGTGTGTGATGATCTAATGGCCAAAACTAAGAGTGTCACTACAAGTGCGCAGGGAATAAAAGGGAAAAGAGTTCTCAATCAATAAAAGTGAGGTATCCGGACAATGCTATCCCTAGTATTCGGGTGTTTGATGTAGATTACAAGTGTTTCTAAACGAAAACAATGAGTCGTGGGTATGCTAAGGTATAACGGCCCTGCCTCCAAGTCGCCGATAACTAGTCCCCTACGAGGTCCCGGCGGAGAATTCTCTCGACGCCTCACACCACATATGACTGCTTAAAACTCTAGGGATCCCAAAGATACAACCAATTCCTAAAAGTAAATCTAACCCTGCCTCCAGGTGAAAGATCCCTAACCCCCTACGAGGTCCTGGCGGAAAATTCTCTTGACGCCTCACACCACATATCGTTGCTTGACACTTAGGGAATATGGAGATAGGAAATATCTATCGGAAGGGAAAGGGGACACTCCGCTATCTCACGGCTCACCCTCTCAACCCTCTTTACTCTTGGTAATTCTAAACCTAGCGGTGATCTCTCTCTTCACTAGATTGAATAAAACTTGCAAGGCAATTAATAATAAAATCAAAAGCACAAGCAAGAATTAAGAACTCAAGAGTAAAACTCAAACTGATAAATTCGAATAGAAACACAATGTAAATCTAATGAAAATAAGAATCCTAGGGTTTACATGTCCGAATACCCTCTAGGGGTTTAGCTCTCCATGGAACGAGTCACAAAACAAATAATGAATTGAGAATAAAGTTCCAAAGACATAAAGAATAACCCCCCTAAATCGGTGATGATGGTCTTGATGGGTAGTTTCCATGTCGGGATTGAATCCACTCCGAAGCTAGGTCGTCGATGGCTTCCTTGATGCTATGACGGAGGAGGAATCGAACCAAGTTGGTGAGGAAAGCTTCCCAAAGCCGCAAAGAACTCCCTCCAAGCCCTAGCTGCCTTGTCTCTCGAAAGTGGCTGAAAAGATACCGAAAAATTATCACAAGGCGGCTTTTATAATTTGAAATCGGGGCTTCACACGGGCATCCACACGGGCACTCACACGCCCGTATGGAATTTCCACAAGGGCGTGAACAGTGATTTTGCTACAATACCTGCTACAGTGATTTTTCCCGAATTCTTCTTTTGAGTCCACACGGTCGGGCACACGCTCGTGTGGTAGGGTGTGTGGCTTCCTTTCTTTTGAAATCTTCAAGAACCTTCTTCTACTTGGGTACGGAAGCTGGGACATGGACGTACTACTGCCTTTGTGCCCTTTCGGTTTATATAATGACTTGGACTCTGTCGAAAGTTGGCAACACCCCCATGCATACAAACACAGCTTCTACTTGTGGCCTTGAAATGTGTCATCACACCATATCTTTGCTTCTTCTTGTACTTCACGACTCCAAAGCCCTGTTTGCACAAAAGAACACAAAACGCACCCTGTCAATGATAAAACCTGATAAAAGTGATGCTCAATGCATGTAAACTGATGTTATAAAATATATATAAACAAGCACTTATCATACGTGCATACTGAAAATAATTTCTTCCAAGAACCATCTCTGCTGGTCATTTATAATGAGCCGGTTACTTTGTTTTGTTCATTTTGAGAGTTTTTTTTTTGTTATGTCAGTTGTTGAGGTTATATATTTTTTTCAGGTTTTGCGTTTTTTCTGTATGTTGAGACGCTTGATTTGTTTAACCTTTTTTGTCACCTTCAGTTGCACTGGCGAGGCAATTATGGGGTGTGACCACTTCTTTTGCAGCCAGGAAGCAACTTGGGGCAATGTTGCATTCTCTTGCAATAGCCAGTTGACTTGGTTTTTTTCGCAGCCTACCTGATTTAGTGATGATGGAAACCCAAACTCTTTTTTTGACATTGGGTGGATGTTTTATCTGCATGTCTACACTTTTTTCAGCTTTCATACTGTGTGTGTGTGTAAAAGTTTTTCTTTGCGAGTGTGTCGATGTTGTAATTGGTAGCAGAAATGGTGTCACTTTGAGCCAATGATGTGCAATTCTATATTCAATGTGACCTGAGCCATGTTGCTGATGGTGGAGTGCACTTGTAGCATTGGGTGTCAAGTTTTCTTTAACTGCAGGCTTGTGTGATTCTTATAGGATGACAATATAGTTGGGCATTTCTAATTTGTCAATGTAGATATAGACATGGCCACTGTTCAGGAACCGACGGTTCCGATTCAAAAAAATCTTGAACCGGAACTGAACCGCCTAAGCAAGATTCTTGGCGGTTTGGTTCCAGTTCTGGGGGTTCGGTTCAACGGTTCTGATTTGGCGGCTCAAATGGTTCAGGTTTTTTTTTTTGTTAAACTAAATAATTCAATATTTTAAATTAAATGAACACAAAAATACAAGAATTACTTTAATACATTATTTTATTAAAAAAATAAAGGTATTAATAATTCAAAACAGTATTTTTGCAATAAAGTTTAGTCTTTGTTTTTTACTTTCTAATAAATTCATGATCTATTCATTTTATAAAAAAAAATAGTTTACAATTAAATTTGCTCACTTATATATATTAAATTATAAAAAATAATATGAAAATCTACTAAAGAATTGAATATTCTTTTCTCTCAAAAATTAATTTGGTAAGTGATAAATCACAAAAACATACTAGTTATATATGTCATATTAAGTTCTCTACCCTCCAATCATTTATATTGTTCTATGTCTCCTTGCAATTGTCTACCATGCTATAAACCTAAAACTCAAGGCCATAGAGTTTGGTTTTTTATAAATGCTCTTGATCGTACTATTTCAAAGACAATGCAAAAAAGCAATTCAATTAGTATTAAAAATTGAGATTGATCTCTATTAAAGCTTTTTTTAACTTTTAAGTACTCCTCATTAATTAAATTATTTTCATAAATCTATATTTAATTTGTTACTAATAATTTGTGGCATAATTAATTAATTTAACTTATCTTTTTGCATGAGTAACAAAGTTTGGCATGGCACAACACATATAAGTCGGATGAATGTCACGAATCAAACATAATCGGCTAATCAAGTGTTTAGAATAAGACCTAATCAATAATCAATTTGGTTAATATCTTTAATTATTAATTTAAAATATCTTTAAACATGTAATTACTTAATTAATAACTTATTAATGATATTAACAAAATAAAAACCTAATCATTCATGACATTATATATATATATATATATATATATATATATATATATATATATATATATATATATATATATATATATATATATATATATAACTGGAATCGGCGATTTGAACCTCCGTTTTAAACCTTTGGTTGAACCGCCGGTTCCACGGTTTTTAAATTCTAAAACGGAACTGAACCTTGTCTGAAAGTTCAGGTTCCGATTTTTTGACGATTACGGTTTTGCCAGTTCCGGTTCGGTTTTTGACGGTTCGGTTCCAGTTCGGTTCCACGGTTTCGGTTCAAAATGACCACGTCTATGTAGATAGGTGTTTGTAATTTCTTCAACTTGCTGATATGTGATTCTTCAACTGCGGGCATGTGTAATTTGTAATTGTAGTTGGGCATTTGTGGTTCTTATAGGATGACAATGTACTGTGCAGGTTCATATATTTTTAAATGGGGCTTATTTGTTCGTGTGGTGAAAGCTTCTCTTGTAATATGGACTTCTCTTGTTATTCTACAAGTTAGACAATGTACATAAATTGTTTATTTCGTATTTGTGTTGTAATGTGGACACTTGGTGAATGCTGATGATTGTTTGTTTCGTATTCTTTTTTGTTTAATATGTGCTTTTGCATCTAGCTCGTTTATGGGGTCTTCTAATTAATTGTGATGAAGCTGTACATGTTGAATTAAATCAGTTATTTTTAATTTTCCCATATACGTGAATTACACCCCTTACTCCAATTTTAGAAAAAGTTTTCCCATATACGTCATGACTAAATTTAGTAATGCAGATGGGGGCATTAGAAAGAAACGAAAGTGTGAAATTCTTATGTTGTAGGAGGACATATTAAAAATATAGAAGTATTGGTCATCATCACATATTAAAGACAATTGCTTGTTGTTAAAAGATTTTTTTCTATAATTGCCATAAATTAAATTTCATTATTCAAATGCAAATTGGGCAAAGAAAAAAACCACTTGTTCATCCTTCAAATAAAATTACAAATTTAATAATAAAAAAAATTAGTCAATAGCATATGACCATTAGAAAGAAACGAAAGTGTAAAATTCTTATGTTGTAGGAGGACATTAAAAATATCGAACTATTGGTCATCATCACATATTAAAGACAATTGCTTGTTGTTGAAAGATTATTTTTTAAAAATTGCCATAAATTAAATTTCATCATACAATTTCAAATTGGGCAAAAAAAAACCACTTGTTCATCCTTAACAAAAATTACAAATTTAATAAAAACAATTTAGTCAATAGCATCTGACCATTAGAAAGAAACGAAAGTGTAAAATTCTTATGTTGTAGGAGGACATATTAAAAATATCGAACTATTGGTCATCATCACATATTAAAGACAATTGCTTGTTGTTGAAAGATTATTTTTTAAAAATTGCCATAAATTAAATTTCATCATACAATTTCAAATTTGGCAAAAAAAACCACTTGTTCATCCTTAAAAAAAATTACAAATTTAATAAAAAAATTTTGTCAATAGCATCCGATAATGTCAAGTATAACCTAAACGAGATGTAGTTCATGTTTAAAAAATAAATAAATAAAATTTTATTTCGCCAAATATAAATTAATCATGCAAATTAGAAGAGGTAACCATACCCCCAGAAGTGGTAACCATATGCCCACTTCTTCTCTTACCAAATACCATAAACGGTTGAAGTGGTAATTTTTAAATTTTAATTCAATCAACCAAACACCGGAAGTGGTTACTGACATAACACTTCCAACAACAACTGAATACACAGAAGTTGGCACCTCCAACTGAATTATACACTTCCAGAATTGGAATTAATGCCCACCTCTGTCACATTTCTTGGATTCAATTATGATTGTTTATAGGATTCAATTATGATTGTTTATAATTAAGAGCTTTCCATTTATCTTTCCTACCATGATCTAAAAACCTTATAGTATATTTTTAGTACTATTTTGTTGTTCATACAATTTCTGCAATTATGTCATATAATAGATTCAAAACTCTTGATTTTTGAGTCCAAAAGAAAATGAAATATTAACTACTCCATTTTAGGCGTGATAAACCTTATTCTTTCCATTTCTTCAAAAAATTTCAGTAATAATGAAACAAATAGTTTCAAATTTTTTTCATACATATCTACAAGTTGTATGGTAGCTCTTATAGCTTGGTTTAATTTATTAACTGTAGCTATAAACAATTTAGAAATCTAAAAATCATAAATGTATGTAAAAACTTATTACTGAAATCATATGTTTTTTCCCCCCATAAAAAATCTCATCTTAAAATTATTACTCAATTATATCTTAATTTCAAAATACTTGTGATTTGAAATTTCTAAAACTAGAACTCAATCCAAAACCCTAAAATCTTGAGCTCAAGCTCAAGCCAAAGAGCAACCATTTAGAACAAGTCTACTTGATGATAGCCATTGTTAGTTCGATGGCCAAACTCTTCCTACACCGGAAGAGAAGAAGATGGCATCATTTAGTTGAAGTATTTCTTCTTCGGAGTTCTTCTATCGAATCCTAATCAAATTGACAAGTTTTTAGTTGTTGGGTGTAATTTTTCTAATTTTTTTATCTTGATGGATATCATTCAAGAAGGGGGTTCTCTTAGATATATTGTTTGTATTTTTCCATTATTAGTGATCTCAATTGTGGATTTGATTTGGAGTATGGCTAACGGTTTTTCCCCCTCTAATTGGAGGGTTTTCCAAGTAAATTTTACGCCTGCAACCCTTTCACATAAGCTCAAGAATTTACACCAAAACTCGCTAATCGTGTAATTTGATAAGCATTGAGATAAAATATAAAAAGAAATGAGATCTAAATGTTTAAATATTAATATATTGTTCATAGAGCATTTCCATTAATAGAACAGTTACATAGTAACTAGGCCTCTATTCACTAATTAAAAACTATAACCACTTCTTGGACGTCAAATTAATATGGTAATATTGACATTTCCACTGAGTAATTGAAGGTTTGTATTCATTTTATATATTTTTTTTACCTTTAAAGATCATTATTTATTTGCATTTTGAATACAACATATTATTTTGTGATTCATTGATGGATAACATTTGCATTTTGATTGGTTGAAATTTTTGTCTAGTTCTACAAAATTAGCATATTAATTTGTGATTCATATATGCACTTTTTTTAAAACTTTAGTTAAGAGATTTTATTAAAGTTGCTCAGATACATGATTTATTGTTGGGTTCAGCCCATTTGGTGGACTGTAATAAAGTTGGGCTCCAAGGCCCAAGTTAAAAAAAAAAAACCATGATAGAGAAGAAGGGAGTGAGGAAAAATAGAGAAGAGTATTCATCAGGAAAAAAAATGAGACAAAGAGAGGAAGAGAAGGAAAGAGGTTGAGCTAGGGCAAGACGATCGGGCAATGATACGGAGCAGGATTTCACTCTAATTCTGGGTGAGAAATCCTTGCAAGAAGCTCTTCCGATTGATTAGGTCTGATCTTTCCTTTGATCACTATTTGGTGTTTGTTATCAATCTATGATGATGATGATGATTATGATTATACTTGTGAATGTAGTTGCTATTGGGCATATGTACCTCTAGTTTAATCTAAAGAAGGCTTTGTAATCCTGCATTGACATAGTGGAAAGGTTTTCAAGTGGCTCTAAGGAGTCCCGTAGATATTCTCTCAATTTGAAGGGTTTTCCACACTAAATCGTGAGTTTTTCTTGCTTGTTGTTGTTTAGTGGCTTTGTTATGTTGATCAGATCCCAAAACTTGTACTCAAGGAGGGGAAGATTTGATTCTCAAACAATTAGAAACAAAGAATTGCACAGCTGCTACAGTGATCATGATTCATCCTGCACGCCCGTGCTTCAGCCAGTGGAGGTCATACTTCAGCCCGTGTAGATTGCAGGTTTCGGAATTTTTCGAGTGCTACAGTATTTTTGCTGCAGCACCAGTGCTTCATTACTTTTACTACAGTACTAGTGCTGCAGAGCTTCCACTACATTGACCGTGTTTCACCCTTGCATGACCGTGCTTCACCCGACAGATTTCTGCATTTTAGAGTGCTACAATGCAAGCGCTATAATACTTTCGGGGAAAATGCCATTTGGTGACTTTGATCGTCCGCTCCTCCCCAACACTTATAAATGAGAATTTTGACCTTGGTGTTGGATAATTGTCTCCACTGTAGAATAGTACTAATTGTATGGATTTTTATTCAAATAAACTTTGAAACCACAATTCTCCTCGTTCCATATTAAAACCTTATCTTGTTTAAAACTTTCGAGTAGGAGGAAAGAACTTCCAATATTAATTAATAGAGTGGCCTTCTCTGAGAACGTCTTCTTCCTTCTTTAATCCATCGAAACTCTTTTCCCCCCCACTTGCAATGGCAGGTGGGGGTGAAAAAGAGGGGGAGCGATGTCACCTGCCCCGCCAACAGGGGGACCTCAACCCTTACCTCCCAGACAACAAAACAAATCATGGACATGTATTGTGGCTGGGGAACAATCGAAAAGGGTCTTCGGGAACGAAGTTGTGAACACCAAGGAAAGGTACCAACGACTCAAAGGGCTTCGCCACTTGAACTACAAGCCGGATGGAGAGTTTCGGATGCGGCTCCATGAACGCATGCAAACCTGCTCTCTATGATAAATTTTTGGGGAAGTCTTTCCCTCTTGATCGGGTTCACTCGACTTTAAAAAATTTGTGGAGGACTATCGGCACCTTCTCCATTTCGACATGCCAAATGGTTTTTACTATATCCGGTGTCGACCCGCAAAGATGGTGGAGAAACTCCTATGGGATGGGCCGGGACAATCAATGGTATGGTGTTGCAATTGATCCCTTGGACACAGAATTTTCAACCCGCCTTTGAGAATTTAGACACTGCTGTTGTTTGGGTTCAACTCCATCATCTACCGATGGAATACTGGGAGCCAGAAACACTGGAGAATCACGGGTCGCTCTTGGGTAGAGTACTAAGAATCGATGATCATATGGCGAATGTAGACACTCCTGCTATAAATATTGGTCGAGCGAAATATGCCCACATTTGCGTTGAGTTACATCTTTCGTTGCCACTGCACAAGGGGTTATGAGTTGGTAGTTATGAAGAGGCCACTCGGTTGCGATTCTTCATGAGAAGATACCCTCCTTTTGTTTTCGTTGTGGTAGAATTGGACATGTAATTGGCGCTTGTGATCTACCGGCGAACAACGCCGATGGTGAAAATACAACTAATCTTGATTTGAACAAAGTGGGCTTGGAGCAAAACCCCAAGACATGCAACTTGATGAAGAGCTACAAAGGCAGCCTCGCAAACGAGAATCAATCGACAGGGCATGAATTGAGAATAGATGAAGATGAGTTTGGGCTTGGTTGGATGTTGGACCTCGTCGGAGTCGCGGTCGAGGAAGAGGACCGGCGGTCGGTTCCTCGGTTCAAACTAGAACGAATTCATGATCTCCGGACACGTGGCCGGATCCGGGGAGCTCGAGCTACACGTGGAGGTCGGGGAGGGCGGCATGAGGTTAGGAATCAAAGTTCTCGGGATCAAACCAAACCCTATCCCGAGAAGGAAAGGTTCTTGGGTGAGGGGGTAGGGCTACGACCTTCACTCCCAAAGTTGAAATCACAATAGGCTGCTAACAAACCCACATTGGGCCTCGTCTTCGAAGATGAGTCAACATCAAAATATGACCGTTAAGAAGGCGCCCTCTCTCGCACGCTACCGTGGAGGCCGACAGAGAGTTAAGGGAGAGGCTCGGCTATAGTGGAGGCCTTGTCTCATCATTGAGTGTTCCAAGGCTGGTGACGTCCTTGAACAGAGCCGAGGATTCACGGTGAAGTGACGACCGTATGGAAGAAGATCATTAGCGATTAGTTGACATAGTCACTCAAGCCCTCAACTCTCCATCTCGAGCGGGATTTGGTGAAGCTCCGTTGAAGGGGGATGGACCTCAAGATGATCAACAAAATCTCGAGCTCTTTGATGACGACATGCCATTGGTTCAAGTCCAAAAAGGCGCGAAATTAGAAACACTTGCTCGGCAAGGGAAGATGAAAGCTAATTCCCGCCCCAAAAAAGGGTCGGATAGGGGAGCCTCGCGAAGCTTTCCCGAGCATTTTACCTTTTTTCACTCTTTTTAGTTCTTGATTACTGCTTTTATTTTTATTTGTGTTTTATCATGAATTCAGAATTATTGAAAATTCTTTATTGGAACCGTAGAGGTTCTACGAGCCCCGCGAAGATAGATCGAACTAGAGCTCTCATGAGCTCTCTTCAACCCGATATTGTCTGTTTGGGGGAAACAATAGCGGATCTGGATAGGTCTCTACGATTCTCGCAAAGAAATTTAGCAAAGGGTGGGAATGGGCTGCCATCCCAACAACAAGGTATGTCGGGTGGAATTATAACCTTCCCGGAAACGGAGGGTTGGTAAGGTCACCTCTCTAGCCCATTCTCGCCATTCTTTGCATCTAATTATTTCTAATAACTTTCCTAAGGAATGAATTGCTACTATAGTTTATAACTCTCGAATATTCAAATTCAAAAAATGATTTGGCATAAATTGTCTTCTATCGCTTTGCTTAACTTGCCTTGGATTCTTATGGGCGACTTCAATGCTCTTTTAAACCATGCTAAGCATAAAGGTGGCAGTTTTTATCATTATAATGGGAAGTCTAAATACTTTAGTGATTTTGTTTCTTACAATCATCTTTTGGACTCGGGTTACCATGGCACTCCATTCATTTGGTGTAATATGCAAGGTGGCCCGGCCGAAAGATGGGCTAGACTCGATCGATATCTTGCTAATAGTGCCCGGTTATCTAATTTTGATTCTTACTTTAATAAGCATTTATCGAAAACCGGTTCCGATCATTCGCCTATGCTTCTTACTTCTAAATTCTTTTCGAATGATAGTAACAAAAGAAGGTTCTTCGGTTTGATAATTTTTGGTTTTATTATAATAGCTGTCATCAAATGGTGTACAAAGCTTGGAATGTTAGAACCAATTGTTCCCCTTTACATGGTTTTAGTCATATGATTGCTCGCACCAGAAATTTTGTTTTAAGATGGAAATCTAAGGATTTGACTCCTCTAGATGCTTCTCTTGCCAACATTGAACAAGAAATCACCAACCTTGAGATGCTTGAAAGTTCTTATGGTAGCTTCGATGGTGATGACGTTAAACTGAGGGCCTTATATAACAAGCATGTTGCCCTTTTGAGGCAGAATGCTATCAGATGGGCCCAAAGAGCCAAGCTTTTTTGGCTCAAGAATGGTGATTGTAATTCTGGTTTTTTCCATAGGCATGCTAAAATTAGGACTCACAAGAACAAAATTTCTGTTATCACCGATAATCGTGGTAATACTCATACCGATTTTCATAACTTTTCCGATGTGTTTGTTGATTTTTATACTAAGCTTTGGACTTCCTCTATTGATATTCCGGTGTCTGAGTTGATGAATAAGCTTCCTATTGATATCCCCCACCTGAATGATAATGATAGGGAGGCCCTTAGCAGACCTATTTCTCATTTGGAAATTTTTAGAGCTCTCAAATCTATGCCCAAAGGCAAGAGTCCTAGTCCTTATGGTTTAAATGTAGAATTTTATCTTTTCTACTGGGACATTGTCCAAAGGCCTCTTTATGATGCTATTAATTATTTCTTTCAACATGCCACTCTTCCTACTTCTTGGGGTAGAACTTATATTGTGCTAATTCCTAAAAAAAAGAGGCTCCGAATAAAGTTACTGATTATCGGCCAATCTCCTTGTGTAATGTTTGATATAAGATTATCACTAAGATTCTCACTAATAGATTGAAAAGTGTCATGCAGAAACTTGTTGGGCCTTAACAAAGTGGTTTTATGGCTGGGAAATCTACTATTGATAATATCATTGCCATTCAGGAAATAGTGCACTCTTTAGAGTCTGATTCCCAATCTCTCCCTAGGATGATTCTTAAAGTTGATGTTGAGAAAGCTTATGATGCTTTGGAGTGGGCTGCCATCCTTGCGACCCTTAGGAATATGAGGTTCCCTGAGGTTTGGATATCTTGGGTCAAGGCTTGTATCACTTCCCCTACCTTTTCTTTTCTCATCAATGGAAAACCTTCTCATTGGATTAGTAGTCAAAGGGGTGTAAGGCAAGGTGATCCTCTATCCTCTTTTCTTTTCTTGCTAGTTTCCTAGAGCCATTTGGCCATTCTGAATTTTGCTTTGAACCATGATATGATTCTGGCTTTGATAAGAAGTTAGCTCAAAATTTTAACCATTTGATGTTTGCGGATGACCTTATTGTGATTACTAGAGCTTTCAGGGCTGCTGCCAAGAATTGTAATCTAGGTTTTAGCATTTATAAAGCTTTAACTGGTCAACAGATTAATTATTGCAAATCGGCCATCTACTTGTCTAGCTGGTGTAATAAACACCTTAAGGCCAGAATTAAAGCAATTCTTAATATGAGTATTGGTTCCTTTCCCTTTAGATATTTTGGTGCTCTGATTTCTCCTAATAGATTACCAATCCATCAATTTCAAAACTTGATTAACAAGACCAAGCAAAGCTTAAATTCTTGGAATCCTGATTCCATTTCTCTTGCCGGGAGGGCTGTGTTAGTGAACAACTCCCTTATGTCTATTCATGTCTACTCCTTGTCTTATTACCCTGTTCCAAATACAGTCTTGGACTCTATTTCCAAACTATCTAGGGCCTTCCTATGGGGAAAAGGCTCCGCTGGAGGTAGGTTATATCCAATGAGTCGGAACATTACTACACTTGCCAAGGCTGAGGGAGGATTGGGAATTAGGAATTTAAGGAATGCAAAAGCTGCCTTAATGTCCAAAAATGTCCTAGCATTCTTAAATCAAGAAGATAAGCTATGGGTTCATATATCCCAGCTTAAATATGGGGCTTTTAATCTTTGGTTCACTCCTAATTTTCAAAAAGTTTCTTGGTTTTATAGGATTCCGCATAAAAATGCTGAGATCATTCGGTCTAATATGGTTCTCAAGCAATTACAATCCTAACAATGGTAATTTTTTAGAAGATCCTTGGCTTTTTGATGTGCCTCTTTCTTTGAAACCTACTTTCCTTAATATGAATTTGCTAGACAACAACTTGAGAGTGGATGACTTCTTGAATGGCAATGTTCTTAGTAAAAAGGCTGTTGAGAACTTTTATGGTAGACATATCAATTGGGACATCATCAATGCCAGAACCTTTGATCCTAATCTTGAAATACACTGGAAATGGGCGGCTGGTAATTCCTCTGGTAGCTTAACCAGTCTGGTGTATTCTCATCTTAACAAGGCTTGCATGTTTGATTCTAAGAATTGGAATGGGTGGCATAGGATTTGGAGACTGCTAATTGCTCTTAAAGTCAAAACATTTCTCTAGCGTGCTTTCCATGGTAGAATCCCAACTTATGATTTTATGTATAAATGTAAGTGGCTCTTTAATGGAGGAGGATAAGGCATGAAGAAACAACAGTTTTTTGCAGCCTTAGTGGCAACTTGTGCATGACGAGTTTGGAGGTCCCTATGTGAGCTGGTGTTCCAACAAATAAGACTTCCAACTCTCCAGATTTTCAGACAGGCACTTAGAACCACTCAAGATTACTGTTGGACAATTCGAAGGAGAATCAGGGAGTATACTCAACCATCTCCATGGGGGAATAGGATAGTTATTTTTTGTGATGCCTCATGGATTTCTGATGATGTTTTTGGTGGTGCAGGCTTTGCAATAGTAAATGGAATGAATTCAATTCTTTTAGCAGGAGCAATTTCGATCCTTGCGGAATCCAGTGTTCATGCAAAACTTATGGCGATAAGGATGGCGTTGGAGCAAAGCAGATTACAGCAAATGAAGCCGGACGTGATATATTCGGACTGCCCCATGACAATGAAGCTCTTGACAGAAACTAACTTGGTAACCAGCTTTGGTACTTGGATGGAGGTTTAGCATATTCAAAATTTGATGGATCAAGTCAACCCGGTAGAGGTGCATTACTGTCCGTGCGAGATCAACCAATTAGCAGATGCTTTAGCTAGCTTTGGCAGAACAAACCCGGGCCTCTCACTGTTTCATCAAGGGTCTGATTGTCCTCGGTGGCTAGAAGAAATCACTCTCATGTCTTGTCTCTCCTTTTGAGTAGTTTTAGTTTATGTCTTTTTTGTTGTTAATCTAGCTCTGTTGTGCTTCTCCCAAAAAAAAAAAAAAAAAAAAAAAAAAAACTTTCTAGTAGGATGATATTTATATCTAAATTTTGTATTTATGTTATTTTTTATTTAATGAAAATTATGATATAATTTATCAATAATTATCACTACTTTTGTATGAAAGTGTCTTAAAAAGATATGATGACTTAATTACCCACCGAAGCCTTAATACAATATGAGTAAACAACACACTGTATTTTAAGAATAATATCCACATTTAATGGATATAATAATATACTAATGTTGGGAACGGAATGAGTGCTTATATATATATGTATATTTAAATTATGTAATTTACTGAAGGTAAAAGGATTGTTATCCAAGACATAGCATTTAAGCGTTGAAAGGCAAATGGCTGTCTTTTTTTCATATTTACTGCTCGGCTCACTGTAGATGTCGTTCACTCAAATAGTAAATTTAATTTATTAGTAAATATAATTTTATAAAAGGGCGAAAAAAAATTTAATTTATTAATAAATATGAATATATTTAATGCTTGGTGCGTGTGTTTTACTTGGTTTTGGAATATTAAATATTAAAGTTTCATTTATTTGTTTTGGGAAAGTTTTAATTTTGAGATCTTAACTTTTAAGATTTATGTAATATTTTAAGATAAGTAATTATTGATTAAATCTAATAAAAACTCTTACCAAAAAATTAGATGAGATTTTTAATTATTTTATTTATTACATATAATTCCATGGTAACACTTATGGCATGCATGTCCACTCATTTGTATGTTATGGCATACATAATAATTGCATGTTTTGAGTTTAGGATGCTATGACCAATATATACCAATAAAAAAATAATAATAAAATAAAGAAATAAAAAGACTTAGCCGGTTTATCTAAAGCACGCTAAATAACAATAGAAAAATATGTTAATTATGCAAGATTTTATTAGAAATATACAAAATTTTTTGAAAATATTTTATTCAAAATTCTAAAAAGAATAAAGATAAAGTCAAAATAAACATGTGTAAAAAACCCACATTTCATAAATATTTTCTATGGAGAAATAAAAATTTTAAAAATCACCCATTTTATAGCCATAATGGGACATATAAGTCTCCTGAATATGATATGATAAGTATGAGTTGAAACTAGATTTATCAGTAACTAGTGGCTTAACCAAAACTAAAACTAAGAGAGTAGTGCTCACTTCAATCTTAAAAAAATTGTAAAAAATTTTATATTAATTTAAACTTGAAATTATAATAAGTAGGAGTTGAATCATTTGGCCATATATAATCTAATTTCAATTAGCTTCATAGTAAGATTTGCAAAAACATGACATTCAACAAAATCATATATATATTTCTTCAAACATTATGAATGCAGATATGAAGTTGCTTTTAAAGAATTGAAAATTTTATAAAATTCATCCAAATCAATTTATATTATATATATATATATATAATGCACATTATCAAATTATATTATACATTATGTTATATATGTATACTATATATATGGATATATATTATATAATATATATGCATTATAAGAGGTGCTCAAGCACACACTTGATCACTCTCATTCCGCAGATGTTTGTACTCTTCGGTCATTTGAGTTAGAATGTTAAAAATAATTATTATAATACTAATTATATATAGCTAAACTATAATTTTATAAAGAAATTTTGATATTGTGATACATTTTCTATTTTACATAACTATATTTATAAAATAAAATAAAAAACAATGAAATCAACATACAGAATCTTGGAAAATGAGAATTAATGTGTAAGATTGAAAAAATAAAAACAATCCCAAGTCAATCAAAGAAGCAATAGAATGTAATACAAGAAGCAATCATCAATGATATCTGAAGTAAAAAAATGAATGAATCTAGCTTCATACTTTGTGAATTTTGCTTTCATTTTTTGAGAGACTTTTGTCAGCTACCATTATGAACTATATATTATGTCTATAAATTATATAATTTGACTGTAGAAAATTAATCAAGAATGAAACTTGTACTTGTGTAATATTAAGTTTTTTTTTTTTAATTTATTGAATATTTTTTTAATGTGAGCAAATTACTCCAAGTAACACTAGAGAGCCATTAGTTTGATGGAAAGAGTACGCCAATTTTTAATAGGCAGCTATCAAGATATCATTCATGTTGAGATGTTAAGATGAATGAGCAAAAGTTGGGCATAAATCTAACAAAAATTTAAAAAATGATGCTATTATTGATAGCATTAGAGTTGTTAATGCAAGGTTCAACTTCGTCTTAATTAAGTGACACATATGCTAATAATTTGCCTTTGGCATATTGGGAAAATATAATTAATAATTAAAAAGATTATAATGAGTTTAAGTGGGGTGTCATAGAATGACCCAAAGACCAAAATGATTATAAGTGAGGAGGAATACACACACAAATTAGTCAAAGTTCATCAGGGATAATGCTAGTAAAACTCACTCTATTCTCAAATAAGAGTGGTTTAAGGTTGTTGCACAACAATTAAAAACATCATCAAATTTGTTAAAATTTTGAATACAAACAAACCAAATGACTGAAATACCCTTTTTTGAAACCATATATTTTTTTTTTTTTCTGGGGACAATAAATAAATATGACTCTATTTATTAATATAACTTAAAAAATTAAATAAGGATAAGTTGGAACAATTAATTTAAAAATACCCTAACCTTAAATTAGAAAGAAGAAATAAAAATTATCTTGATATTATAAAATAACAGCTGATTTGAACAACAATTAAATTTATTTTATTTTATTTTATTTTATTTTTTGAAGTAAAAAAATTATATGATGAGATTATAACTTAATTTGAATGATTGCTACACTCAATCCAACGTTGAAAAGGATATGATCACTTCCTTCAAAATCTTCATCTATTTCAGACATTTGCAGGATGGTGTGTTTTCTCTTGTTGACATTAACTTTCAGGTTGAATTCAAACTTATGGGGAGCTTTCTTTGTGGGTTATGTTAAATTCAAACTAATTATTTAGTCAATGTGTTGTTAATGTTCAGTTGTATTTGCAGTGTTTTAATTTTTTATTTTTTTTCTTTTAGTAATATTTTATTCTTACGTTGATTGGTGCAATGTTGAATTGGTCTCTGTAGTACTTTTTCATGTATTGTTATTGAATTGGTATATGTATTTATTGTTTTTGTAACATTTACTAAGGTATTTTTTTATATATATATATAATGTTAATGTTTTATGTGATATTTAGTGTTTTTTTTTTCTTTGTTGACATAGGTAATTTTATTAATTTAAATTTAATGAAGAAACATATAATTTTGTACTAAATTAATAAAAAAAAGTGATAAAAATGGTTTCCTCATTAATACTATTATAGCCAAATAAATATCTATAATTAGAATATAAAACATAAATTAGTGAATAATAAAAAAGATAATGTTCCACTTCTATTTACATGGAAATTATGCCCCTCCTAGATTGACTTGTATTAAATTAGATAATGAAAAATTAAATACAATATTTTTACATACATAAAACAAGAATATGATATAAATAAAAACACAGTAATTCTAGTTACATATAATTTTATTTGCAACATAATTTAAAATATAGAGAAACAAAACCTTCATTTAAACCAATCTAATTGGCCCAAAAAGGTTGAATTTTTAATTGATTCTTTTTTTAAAAATTTATTTTTTTTTATAAATGTGGATCAACAACATGTCAAAGAGCAAAACATACAGAGTTAAGCTATATAGCACCTGTGGCCTCACCATACATAAGCTAAAATTTGAACTTACCTCATTATCAAGATGAACGCTTTATGCAGAAAACCTGATGCCAATAGACCAAATTGTTGTTAGTATCAATTGTTGTAAATTACAATGCCACACTTTTTTTTCATAATACTTAAGAAGTAAACACTTAGGAACTAATTACATCCAAGCACAATATTTTTTTTAAAAAAAAAATATTTTATAAAATAAACAATTGTTCATAAACTAAAAAGTGATGCTTATCTTAAAAACATTTTAAAATGCATCTTGTAGAAACACTTCTCAGGAGCACAAGTTCAATATTTCTAAGGCATATTTCATCCAATGTTAATCCACTTCTCTTTTAAATTTTTCTTAGAAAAAAACTACCATCATTGGAATAAATATTATGAGTTAATGAGTCACATGACATGAGTTTATATTATTAACATAGGTGAAAAATGTTTTTAATAGCATATACCGCATGCATATATACTTCAATCATAATTGTCACGCCCACCCAACAACAATGGCCTATGACAGACCGGCCGCATCCCAATGGAGCCGGGCCCCACCGGGTGCAAGGCCTCAAATGTCCAACCCCGGTCGAGTCAACCCTAACAGTAATACAGACAAAGAAATAATGCAGGTTTATAAATATAAAAGCAATACTAGAGTTCATACTAGTATGGGCTTTGACAATTCCACAATAGCCTGCATAACACAAACAGCTTTATGAACCGAATATACCGATATACAAGTCTCACTCACACGGCTAAAATACGCACGCCAGCCTAAACAAGAAATCCCACTCCAAGATAAACCCCGATCCTAAGCTTGATCTTTTCCCCGCGAAACAGCAAAATCACAGAGTGTATGAGCCACAAAGGCCCAAAGAGGATCACACGATAACGTAAAACACAGTATTTCGTAATAAATATAATTTGGACAAAAATGCAAGAAATGCCCGAATACGTAAATAATTAGAAATACGTAAAATGCGCGAAAAAAAAAAAAGACGTGTACATCTCCCCCGACTAATAACGAATCAACGCACCGGAATGGATCTTCGACCGTGAAGTCGGAACGCAACGCATGAATATCAACGGCCGAAGCCGGATCTTCGACCGCAATCGGATGGTAGCGCTACTACGAGAGGACATGTGCACATGGCTAGGACTTACTCCTCCTAGCCGGGTAATTTGCCAGAATGGAGATGTACTAAAAACCGCAGAAAATACAGAGTACACACACAGACAATACGGAATAAAACAATTTACTCAAGAATTATCTTAAAATTAAATAAATAACAAATACAACATAATAAACATAAAAAATGCAATAATTAACAATTTTAAACCATCTACCAAAAATACAGAGTTATAGTATACCGGTGCGAGAACCTACCCCGGTTCCGAGCTACGAATATGAAATTACTAAATCCCGCGAATTAAAGGTTCGCTAAAACCAACCACAAGCTCTAATTCCGCCGCTTCAACCGCGAACCTATTCACAAGATAAAAATACAACCGAGCTACAAACTAGGACTACTAATTCACCACGAACGTATAATTCACCCGTATTCACATAAACACTTAACAAATGCTACTCACAAAACAATTCAGCAGAAAGCATACTAAATCAACATCCAAGGATTTAAGAGAACGAAATAAATAGAACCGTTTTGCTTACTTTATTTACAAAAACAACTAGTATAAACTTAACAGTATTATCACAGACTTACCAAAAGCCTTGTTAAATAGCAAACAAATAAGGTCATAGGTCCAATCCTCCCATTATTTTACAAGAACCAAAAGGAGCATAAACATATTTGAAATTCACAAAATAATGCAAGATTCAACAATCTAGGACATTAGACAGAAAAATAGACAATGAAAACATGCATTGCTTGCTTCTGATTTTTGCATATAGGAAACAATTATAATTTGAAGAAAAAAACAGCATGAGCAAGATCCGGCAATCCACATGTTTACAAGCAAACCAATTCAAACATCTACCAAGTCGCCTAGATCAATAACAAGCAACGAATCAAAGAAAGCTCCACAATGGAAAAGAGAGAAAAAGGGATCCAAGAGTAGCAACCCAAGAAGCTGATTCCAGCCATGGGACAAACACATCACAAGCCACACACATCCATTCTGAATCCAAGCTTTCACAAGAAATGAGAAAAGAAAACTAACACTGAAGTAGCAACTTGCTTGAAGTTCTTCTAGGGCAAGACATCACAGCCAAAAGAACACAAGGGCAAAGCAAAACCACCAAAGAAGCACCACCATGAACATCTTCCAAAATCGGGCCAAGAGGGAGAGAGATTGCAGCTGGAAATGGGAAAGAAGGGGAAGAGAGAGGCGTGGCGCCGAGAGGTCGTGAAGAATCACCGGGAGCTTCAAGAGTTTTAAAAGAAAAAACCAACTCCTCCTCCGACCGCATCCGGAAATCTCGGGAGAAGGTTTGGCCGAAAAAAAAGAAACAACAATTAAGGCTTAAAACCAATGGTCAAACCCGTTGACCATTACAATCACCCCCCCCTAAAAAGAGTTTAGTCCTCTAAACTCACCTCAAGAGTCAGCAAACAACTCGGGTAGCGCTCCCCGAAGTCGACCTCTCGCTCCCAAGTGGCCTCGTCGCTGAGTGATTGCTCCACCGAACCTTGATCGAGGGATTACTCGACTCCCGCCGCTCGATCCTTGTAGTCAAGAATCTCGACCGGTTGCTCCTCATAAGACAGATTCTTCCTGGAGTTCTACCGGTTCATGCCGAAAGACGTGCGAAGGATCGGCAGGTACTTCCTCAACATGGAAACATGGAAGACGTTGTGAACCCGAGCCGATCCGGAGGTAGGGCCAAGCGATAAGTAACAGCCCCAACTCGCCCCCACAATCTCAAAAGGTCCAATGTAACGTGGGTTGAGCTTCCCACGTTTCCCAAAACGCACAACACCTTTCATAGGTGAAACCCTCAAGAAAACCGAGTCGCCAACCCGAAACTCTAGGTCCGAGCGGCGCTTGTCTCCGCATAACTCTTCCGTCGACTTTGGGCGGTTTTCGCCCTTCCTCCGATCGCCTTCACTTTTTCTTCAAAGAATTTGCAACAACTCGGGACCTAGCAGCCTTCCGCCCTCCTACCTCATCCCAAAGACACAGAGATCGACACTTCCGCCCGTAGAGTGCCTCATACGGTACCATCCGAATGCTTGCCCGGAAACCGTTGCTGTATGCAAACTCCGCCAAAGGCAAGTAGCGGTCCCAAGAATCGAAAAAAGTCAAGGGCACATGCTCGAAGCATGTCCTCCAAAGTCCGAATAGTCCTCTCGATCGACCGTCCGTTCGCCGAGGATGAAAAGTTGTACCGAAAGCTAACTTAGTACCCAAAGCAGATCAGAACTCCTCCAAAATCTCGAAATGAATCTCGAATCTCGATCGAGGTGATCGATACAGTATACCATGCAACCGAACAATCTCTCCCGTGATATAACTCGCTAGCTTCTCAAGACCCAAACCAAGTCTCAAAGGCGTAAAAATGTGCCGACTTTGTCGGGCCGGTCAACGATCACCCATACCGACTCATGCTTCGCCGGGTACGGGGTAAGCCGGAACAAAGTCCATAGTGATGTGCTCCCATTTCCACTCCGGTATCGGTAACGGCCGAAGGCGGCCCGCCGGCCCTCGATGTTCCCGCTTTTACCCGCCGACAGTAAGGCAAAGGCGCTACAAAGGTTGCTATCTCCCGCTTCATGTTGTTCCACCAAGAGTGTTCCTTGAGTCCTCCCGTACATCTTTGTACCTCCAGGTGGATTGTGTAACTCGAATAATGGGCCTCCTCCAAAATATCCCTCTTCAAATCGAATCATCAGTACGCATACCCGGCCTCCAAATCCGATAGTGCCATCCTCGCACACTCGAAACCGAGATGGCACTCCCCGCCGAAGTTTAGCACGCATCTCTTGCAACTTAGGATCCCCGTCTCCGAGTTGCTTTGATTCTCTCCAAAGAAAGTTGGTCGGATGTGCAAGTTGGCCGAATTCACTCCGTAACTTGGTGGAATAACTTCCAACTCAAACCTTCTCATTTCCTCCGTAAGCGGCCCCGCCGGCCAAATCCGCGGCGGTTCCGTAGTTATACCTCCTACTCAAGGCGTCGCCCACCACATTAGCCTTGCCTCGGGTGGTAGTGGATGCCGAGGTCATAATCCTTAATTAGCTCCAACCACCGCCTTTGCCTCATGTTGAGCTCCTTCGGGGTGAAGATGTACTTCGACTCTTGTGGTCTCGTGTACACTTCACAAGGTTCCCCATACGTAAAATGTCTCCAAATCTTCGAAGGCAAAAACGACCGCCGCCAACTCTAGGTAGTGAGTGGGGTAGTTTTCCTCATGCGGTTTCAACCGCCTTGAAGCATAGGCAATGACCCGCCCACTCGCACCGTAACACATCCCAAGCCTCGTCTTACAAGCATCACTATAGATCACGTATCCACATCCACTCTCCGGCAGAGCAAGAATGGGTGCGGATACGAGTCTATGCTTCAGCCCTAGGAAACTCGCTCACAAGCTTCACCCCGTATAAAACGGGCCCCCTTCCCGGTCAATCTCGCCAACGGCGCCGCTAACCGGCGTAAGTCCCGCACAAATCTCCGATAGTAGCCAGCCTAAGCCAAGAAAACTTCGAATCTCCCTAACCGTGCTCGGTCTTTTCCAATCTACAACCGCCTCTACTTTCTTTGGATCTACCGCGACACCGTCTTTACCGATGACATGCCCCAAGAAAGCCACATTCTCGAGCCGTAAATCACACTTGGAAAATTTAGCGTACAACTCATGCCGTCTCGTAGTCTCCAATACAATCCTCGGATGCTTCGCGTGTAGTTGCTTACTACGCGAATAAATCGAATATCGTCAATGAAGACGACTACAAAACGATCCAAGTAGCGACGGAACACCCGATTCATCGATCCATGAACACCGCCGGGCGTTCGTAAGCCCAAATGGCATCACCGTAAATTCATAATGCCCATACCGCGCACGGAAAGCACTCTTCGGGATGTCCTCGCCCTTTATTCGGACCCGATGATATCCGGACCTCGCATCAATCTTGGAGAAGACTTGAGCTCCCTTCACCCGGTCTAAGAGATCATCTATCCTTGGTAAAGGGTATTTATTCTCGACCGTCACCTTGTTTAACTCGCGGTAGTCGATGCACGCCTCAAAGACCCGTCTTTCTTTTTGACAAACAAAGACCGGGCTCCCCAAGGTGACATACTCGGCCGAATAAATCCCTTCTCCAAAAGCCCTTCTAGCCGCTTCTTCGCCTCCTTCGCCAAGAGGTGCCATCCCAGAGGGTGCCTTGGACAAAGGAGCCGTGGTCCCGGAGCTAGGTCGATGGCAAACTCCACCTCTCTCACAGGGGGCAAACCCGGAAGATCTTCGTGGAAGACATCACGTAACTCGCTAACAACCGGAACGTCGAAACCGCGTAGTAATTACGAGTGGCCTCCGAGACAGAGGCTAGAAAACCAACGCAACCACTTCCGATCATCTTCCGAGCCTCGCAGAGAAGAGATCTCCCGAGCTAGGGTGTACCCCTTGCCGCCGCCGAAAGTGAAACCTCCCCGGTCGTGGAAACAAGTGCACCTCCTTTTTACGATACCACTACAAACAACACCGAAGAAAGCTAGCCCATGCCAAGGATGACATCGTAGTCTCGCAGCCTCCATCGATACAGTCGGCAAAAAGCTCGTGCCCCTCAATCGAATAGAACAACCGGGTGCTAACCGATTAACGGTCCTCACCGCACCAACAGGAGTGGTAACGCACAAAACATGCGGTAACTCAATAACATACAGGAGTGCTTACGAGCAAAAGATGACGATACAAAAGAATGTGTAGCACCGGGGATCAAATAAAACACACGCATAGCAGGAATGCACGGAAATAATACCCGCCACGACATCATGAGATGCCCGTGCGCCCTCCCCGAGTCAAAGCAAAGACTCGGCCCCGGGTAACTCGGCCCGCCACGACCCGCCGGACGGGAAGAGGAAGAAGGCCGGTTCCGCCAAAGGAGCCTTCCCCTTCCTACCCCGCGAGGTACTCGCCGGAAACGGCCTAGGGTACCCGTCCGTCGTGACCTATCGAAGGCCCGGGCCGCCCAACCGACTCTCCCCGAACCCGAGGTGGGCTATGCGGACACCGGGCCACAAAGTGCTCTCGACTACCACACCCGAAACATGCGCCGCCCGCACGTCTACACTCCTCCCGAGAATGCCGCCCCCCACAAGAAGGGCACCGAACCTCCCGTGCTACACCGCCGGAAGATCCCCTACCGCTGTAACCGCATGACACACCGGGCGGCTCATCGTACGGCCGTGACCGGCACTCTCCTCTAGAGTGTCCCGAACTACTCCCAGAGGACCGACTCTTCCGAGGGTTAGGGCCTCTGCCGCCCCGCGCCGCGCCTACCCGGGTCCTCGGGTATCCCGCCAAGTGATCTCTAAGTCCTTGGCAATGTCGACAATCTCCGCATAAGACAACCTCGTAAAAGGTACGACACTCGTCGAAGGTGGGTTTTAAGACCATCCACAAAGCAACGGAACTCGCTCCTCTCATCTCGCTACCAAAGACGAAGCGAACTATGAAAGCCCGTCAAACTCGCTTCATACTCCTCTACGCTCATCGACCCTTGCTTTAAGTTCCGAAACCGTCTCTCCATCCGGGCTCGGCGACTTAGAGGAAAGTATTTGGCGTAAAAGGCTTCTTTTGAACCGATTCCGTGTTCCGAAAGAATTTTCTCCTTTACGGCGCAGCTTCATTCTCGAACCACCGTGCCGCACCGTCCCGCAAAGATGAAAGTAGCCAATCTCGACCTTGTCTTCATCGTGGCTCAATGGCCCGAAAGGTCCTCTCCACCCGACTAATCCAAGAACCGGCCACCGTCGGACCGCAGTCCCCGCGAACGGGGCGGTGCGTGACGTCCAAACTCGCACGTAAGATCACGACTACCTCGCGGAAGTGTGCCGCTCACGCCGAGCGCGCATCATCGCATCATTTCCCTCATGATGCCGGCCGAGAAGCAGATCTCGGCCGCTCTTCCCGCCGGACTTCCTCGTCCCGACCGAATAGGAGCCTCCCCGCTCCTCCCCGCAGGGGTTCCCGGGAGGGGCTTGCGGGCCTTCCGCGTGGTCGCCCTCTACCTCTAGGCATGATTGCCGGAACACGATAACAGCCGAACTTGAGTACAACTACACTACCCAATCCCACTCTCGAAAAGACTTTCAAAGATGGACAAATTTCAAATCGAAGGGTGACATCCGACGTAGGCTCGATACCACTTTAATCCGCCACGCCCCACCCAACAAAGGCCTATCGACCGACGATCGCCGCATCCCAATGGAGCCGGGCCCCACCGGGTACAAGGCCTCAAATGTCCAACCCGGTCGAGTCAACCCTAACAGTAATACAGACAAAGAAATAATGCAGGTTTATAAATATAAAAGCAATACTAGAGTTCATACTAGTATGGGCTTTGGACAAATTTCACAATAGCTCCGCACAACACAAACAGCTTATGAACCGAATATACCGATATACAAGTCTCACTCACACGGTAAAATACGATACAATAGCCTAAACAAGAAGTTCCACTCCAAGATAAACCCCGATCCTAAGCTTGATCTTTTCCCCTCGCGAAACAGTGCAAAATCACAGAGTGTATGAGCCACAAAGGCCCAAGAGGGATCACACGAGATAACGTAAAACACAGTATTTCAGAATAAATATAATTTGGACAGAAATGCAAGAAATGCTCGTAATACGTAAATAATTAGAAATACATAAAATGCGCCGAAAAAAAAAAAAGACGTGTACATCTCCCCGACTAATAACGAATCAACAAACATAATGGATCTTCGACCGTGAAGTCGGAACAAACGAGACAGAATATCAACGGCCGAAGCCGGATCTTCGACCGCAATCGGATGGTAGCGCTACTACAGAGGACATGTGCACATGGCTAGGACTTACTCCTCCTAGCCGGGTAATTTGCCAGAATGGAGATGTACTAAAAACCGCAGAAAATACAAGAGTACACACAAGACAATACGGAATAAAACAATTTACTCAAGAATTATCTTAAAATTAAATAAATAACAAATACAACATAATAAACATAAAAAATGCAATAATTAACAATTTTAAACCATCTACCAAAAATACAGAGTTATAGTATACCGGTGCGAGAACCTACCCCGGTTCCGAGCTACGAATATGAAATTACTAAATCCCGCGAATTAAAGGTTCGCTAAAACCAACCACAAGCTCTAATTCCGCCGCTTCAACCGCGAACCTATTCACAAGATAAAAATACAACCGAGCTACAAACTAGGACTACTAATTCACCACGAACGGATAATTCACCCGTATTCACATAAACACTTAACAAATGCTACTCACAAAACAATTCAACAGAAAGCATACTAAATCAACATCCAAGGATTTAAGAGAACGAAATAAATAGAACCGTTTTGCTTACTTTATTTACAAAAACAACTAGTATAAACTTAACAAAGATATCACGTACTTACCAAAAGCCTTGTTAAATAGCAAACAAATAAGGTCATAGGTCCAATCCTCCCATTATTTTACAAGAACCAAAAGGAGCATAAACATATTTGAAATTCACAAAATAATGCAAGATTCAACAATCTAGGACATTAGACAAAAAAATAGACAATGAAAACATGCATTGCTTGCTTCGATTTTTGCATATAGGAAACAATTATAATTTGAAGGAAAACACAAAGATGAGCAAGATCCGACAATCCACATGTTTACAAGCAAACCAATTCAAACATCTACCAAGTCGCCTAGATCAATAACAAGCAACGAATCAAAGAAAGCTCCACAATGGAAAAGAGAGAAAAAGGGATCCAAGAGTAGCAACCCAAGAAGCCGATTCCAGCCATGGGACAAACACATCACAAGCCACACACATCCATTCTGAATCCAAGCTTTCACAAGAAATGAGAAAAGAAAACTAACACTGAAGTAGCAACTTGCTTGAAGTTCTTCTAGGGCAAGACATCACAGCCAAAAAGAACACAAGGGCAAAGCAAAACCACCAAAGAAGCACCACCATGAACATCTTCCAAAATCGGGCCAAGAGGGAGAGAGATTGCAGCTGGAAATGGGAAAGAAGGGGAAGAGAGAGGCGTGGCGCCGAGAGGTCGTGAAGAATCACCGGGAGCTTCAAGAGTTTTAAAAGAAAAAACCAACTCCTCCTCCGACCGCATCCGGAAATCTCGGGAGGAGGTTTGGCTGAAAAAAAGAAACAACAATTAAGGCTTAAACCAATGGTCAAACCTGTTGACCATTACAATAATCATCAATTCACAACCAATGTATAATTATTTAAATAATAAATATTAAATTTAATCTGATATATGCATTGAGATTTGGCTTTACAATTTCATTGATGAATTATGCATATTTCATGCATGTCATGTTATGCACATTATGATTATTAATTGTTTAATTTCCCAATCATAATGAAAGCATGTTTAACATAATGAAATTTAGCATTTGAGGAGCTTTTCAAAATAGAATATTTTTATTTTTTTTTTAATTTTAAAATTAAAAACCAACCAATATTAGGCACACATAATAATATATTTAATAGTTATGATCAATTATAAATCATGAATGATCCAACAAGTCAACATGAAGTAATTTATAACAATTAAATAATTTTGAAAAACATTTGCCACTAATGCAATGTCCATAAACAATCCAATGGAAAATTATAAGTCAGTAGGATACTGTAATCTTTTTTATTATTTTTTTAAATAATAATTTATTATTTAAAGGGTTCTATAAATGCTTACGTCACACAAGGCTTTCACCTGAACTAAATAAAGAGCAATTTATGTGGTTTTATAAATAATTAAATCCAAGGTTGGTAACATGTCAAGTGCAAGCCAGAGATTTAGTTGAAATTTGCATTTCAAAAACTAAAAATAAAAAGAATTAAAGATCTACAAAGATCTACAAACTAATCAAGTGTCCCATAATTTTGTACGATTAATCACTGATTAAATTGATATAATTAGTTACATTTCGTAAAAATAAAAATTCATTCCAATAACAAACAAATACTATAAATAGCTGAGTTACAATTGTGCTTATATTGTTTTATATTTAATATTGAATGAACAACATAAAATTTTTATTTTGTTTTGTTGAAATTATATAGCTTAAAAATAGAGATATTAAAAATTATATATATATATATATATATAAAAACGTTTACAATAATGATTGGATTTACATGCAATAATTACAATTCATTTAATAGCCATTTAAGCACATTGATAAACAAGTATCAAAACTTTATATAATATTTATTATTTAATTATTTGATTTTGATTTAACACTATCAATCAACATTCTTAATAAACAAAAGTAACGTATGGGTATATATATATATAATTTTTTATGACATTCTCAATACACAAACAAGAATGAGATAGATGATGCATTTGATTAATACTTGCTATCTCTCAATGACAAAAAACAACATCATATCATCAACCAAAGAGATAAATACAAAGAGGCAGTTGAGCTTCCACATCTCACCACCCATCCCATCAACAATTAATAACCCCTTAAACACATCTTAATCAAAAACTTATCTTCAATTAATCAAGCAACCCCCTTTAAACAGTGACATGATAAAACACTATCTTAAATAAAAAAACTAATAATAATAATAATAATGAATTAAGTAAACTGTTTGGCCTTATGTTAGGAAGTTGGTAGTGATATCATTGAAACTAAAATAGTTCCAACTCCCACACTACTACACTTCACTTTCCTCACCTTTTTCCCCAATAAGTTAAACCAAAATAAATACATGCATCCATCTATATGCAACTAAACAAATATATTGCATATCTCATTGGGCATCACATACTATTGAAATTGATGAGATGAGAATATTATATTGCTAAGAATATGAGAGAAGATGAGATATAAATCATTCATTCTTTTATTTATATATATATATATGTTTGTGGTGGTTGGTATGTCTTGAGTGATATAACAAGAATTATTTATATACTTGTTTGTTAGATAGCTTGGAACAAACCTTAAAGATGAATTTTTGTGGTCTGTTTCAAAAGATTTATGATAGCTATTTGTATGCGAAACTAATTTTAATTGAGAAGCTAAGAAATTAATTAGTTTAACATGTTTAAAAAGATGATAGTTAGAGAAGATATTTAAAATATAGTTGAAATTCTCATCAACTCTTGAATTTAAGGGGAGATTTCATATATAGCCTTGAAAACCATAAAATTCTTTTCCAGAATAAGAAAGGGTTTTTTTTCCAATAGATATGCAGATATCTTGATAAACTTTCTCATTTCATATGCAAATCTATATACAACATAAATTTATTTTTATAAATTGTCATAAATCAAATATTAGATAAAATCATTTTACTATTTTTATTTACCTATAGATAACAATAAGTATTAATTAGATTCGAAGAGAATTAAAATCTCAACTTTTGAGAGGTATATATGAAAGAATATTTTCAATGGTGAATTTGTAACTACAGGCATTTATAGGGGCACATATGTAAAATAGCCCTGAAAGAAAAAGAGAAAATTACTTATTTTTCCCAAAAACAGTCCCCCTCCGAAAACTTCTTTTATAAGAAAAGCAATGTTTATTAGAAACTTTACTTTTAATTGCTTTTTTTTAAAATAAAGAAAAGCAAATAATAACAAATTAAACTGACAGGAAAGAAGAGGCATAAAGACGATAACATAGAATCAAACAAACAAAAAATAAATAAATAAAAACAAAAATAAAAATAAATAAATAAAAAGGTAAAAAGAAAAAAGAAAAGGGAAATTTCCAAGTAAAGAAAGAAAGCAAGGAGCAGGGACGAGGACATGATATACCCAGCCCAAGTGTGAGGGGTCCTATCCTGTGCTTCCAGTGCAGTCATTTTCCAAGCAGTGGGAATTTTAGGAAACCAGGTTCGGAAGTGGTTTTACATCCATGTAAAAGGTTTTACTTAAAAGAACTCCTACTTCACATTCCAGAAAAAAAAAAAATCAAACTCTTGATTTCCTCTACTTTGTTTATTTTCTAATTTAAAAAAAATTAATAAATTGTTAATTTTGGGAGAAGGAAAAGATAAGAAGATAAGGGAAAGAGTGGAGTGGGACCGGTTTGCCCCCCACACAAGGGTTATGGGTCCATAGCAATGATGGGAAGGAAACGAGGCAGAGGAGGTGGGGGAGTTGGTGGGAAGTTGCTTTCCTGAAAGTGGGAATTATTACTTACGGGTCTCTATTATTAAAGATTTAAGGGCTTACTTATGGCTATTCCTTCTATAATTGTACCACTGCCTTGTTATTCAGTTTTGGGAAAAGAAAGAAAGAAACCAACCTCCCTCTCATGATATTTTGATATTAATTTCAATAATAACTATTATTATTATGATTATTGAATAATTTATTGAAGAGCTTTTATTTTAGTTGCTTGGGGGAGGGGTCACCACTACCCTCGTTTTAAAGTTTGGGAGAAAGCGTGCAAGCACAACGCCCCATAAAGGGAAGCTCGTAAATAAAGGCATACATGAGGGCAGTGTGGTCATTTGAAACAAAGGTAAAGGTGCTGAGAAGAGCTCACGCAATCCTCATGGGCATCCGTTTCTCCGCCACACGGCGTTCGAGATGGCACGAGCCACCAGCCATCGGGGTTTTCGTTCCCCGCATTTTATTTTATTTAAGATATAAATAATTATATATTTGAGTATATGATATATATATTATATATCATATATATATTAAAAAAATTAAAAGGAAATGGAATAATGAAGTAGTACCTCGTTGTTCCGGCGTCCGTCGATGCTGTCTCCTTCAGAGAAACAAAGGGCACTGATATGAACTGCTTAACAAATAACCGGTGTATAATATTGAGGGAAAAAAAAACATACAAATTTTGAGTAGTAAAAATTAAAGATACAAAAGAATACGGGAAGTTTAATAGACGTACCAGATGCTGCGCCCTTTTTAGGAAGAAGGAAACAAAAATAGATTTTTTTTGTTATATATTCGGTACTATTGTTACGTTTTTAATCTCGGTAGAAACGAGTTTTCTTCTCCACTCCTCTCTCTTGTTACAAAAAAAAAATAAAAAAAACCGGAGATATAGAAACTTATATTCTCAGCAAAACGACAAAAAAATTATAAAAGAAAGGAAATCTAAAAAAAACGTCTCAGGGTTCATCGCCGAGGACGGAAGCGAGGCCGGTGACGACCTTGGCTCCACCGCCGGACGCCGGACGCGGTTTGACCGCCGGCGGCTGCCACGGAGATGGCGATGCCGCTGAAGAAGCCTTCTCATCATTGAGATCGGCGGAGAAATGGACGGGTGGGATCGGATCGATCGGAGCCGGCTTCTCGTGTTCGTCTTGATCGTGATCGCCGTCGGTGGCGCGGTGGTAGGGGGCGAGCCATTTGGCGGCCATGTACTCCGGCTTGCGCCACGGCGGAAAGTGGAGGCCCTTCTTCTTGAGGCTGAGCCGCGCCGACTCCGAGACGACGGAGACGATCTGGCGGAGCCGATCGGCCGTTCCGACGAAGATGCACGGCAGGGATTGGAGCACAGCGCGGTAGCCCTTGGTCGATCTTGCGATCTCGAACTCTGATCGGAAGTCGACGTCGACAAGCAGCCGCTCTCCATTGACGATCACGTCTACATACTCATATTCGCCTGAGAACCAATTAGAAGGTCCACATCAATGGTGGAATCTTGGAGAAGGACAAGAACGATGAGAAAGATGGGAGGGGTATGGCGTACCAGCGGGGATGGAGGGGGATTTCTCCCAACGAGACTTGCAGATGGAGGCATCGTAGCCTAGGGATCGGAGCCCGTCGGTCAGGATTCGACGGCAATCGTCGATGCTCTTCCCGATCTTGCTCTCCTCGACGATCTTGGAAGCGTCAGCCAAGAGATTCCTCTCCGCCACGGTGACGCACGGTGCCAGACCCTGAAGAATGATCAAACGATCGATTAGAATTTGAACGGAAACGATGAGATCTGGGGAGGATTTTGATCGGTTTTGGGAGAGGGTTGCAAACCTTAAGGATGTCGGCCGTGTCGCCTGTGGTCGGAGCTGGGGTATCGGCGTAGTAGAAGTCGAGTTCGTCGTCATCGCTATCGCTGCAGTTGCCGTTAAAGCAGTTGCAGCGGCGGCGGCCGCACCTGGCGGACTTCTCGTTGGTCGCCGTCTCCTCCATGAAGTTCTGCACCATCTTGGCAAGGCACAAGGAGCTGGGCTCTGGCTCGCCGTCGTCCCTCTCCTTCTCCCTCGTTTCGCCGGGGAGCTTCTCCGCCGGGGCGATCTTGAGCACTCCGGGGAACTGGCGCTCAAACAGCCGCTTCAGCCGCGACTTCTGGGCGGGCTTTGCCGAATCGGTCCTCGCCGCAGCCCTTGAATCGATCGGCTGGATCTTCATCGGGAACGGCATCGTTTTCGAGATCGCAGCACCGCTTCTCCTGCTCCGAATGCAAACAAAAACCTACTACTATTGCTACAAAGACTCCATTCCCAATAACCTATAGAATTCCCAGAACCCTAGCGCGAAATCGAGGATGAAAAAAGCGGAATCAGGGATGAATGCGCAAGTATTGGGTACCAATCCCCCTTGCCCTATCACTGATCAGAAGATTTCACTGAAAAACCTAAAAGTGGAAACCTAAGGAGATGACGAGAGCCCCAACAACTCTCTCTCTCTAGCCAAAGTTAAAGCAAGACTCTAAGAAAACCTCGAGGAAAAACGGAGAAAAACTCGAAATCATCGCAATCGATTCATCCCGGTTTACAAACAACCACCCCATTACGGTGAGGATTCACGATCAGAATCAATTCAAAAAATCCAAGCCCCAAAAGATCTAAGAGTCGTAGGGATTTTCCAGCAAGAGTCAGTCCAGAGAACCTCCATGGATTCCGGTGAGTGTTCTCTTCTTCTCCGACGAGGGCGCACGCTGGAAGCATGGAGAGGGGCTCTGGAGGGTTTAAATGGGGCAAAGAGAAGATGAATGGGGTCGAGAACCAAGGCATAATCCGTGGAAACGACTGCATAAACGTACTGCGACATCTGCCGTTACTTTTGGCCTCGAGATGAGATCCGAGAAAACGAACGGTGATCGTGATTGAGTTTAGTATGCGGGGTTTCAAACGCTGACTGGGACTGAGTGAGTGTGCGTACGAGGCAGTCCGACGTGGCAAGGATAAGGCCTCAACTTCGAAGCCGCTACGTGGAGGTGGTTATGGTGGGCGGTTTAATGCGCTCGCGAGATCGTTACACGTGTCCCCTAGGAGCAATAGGATAGCGACGCGCGGGGCCCTTGTTCGATAACTCAGTCAGATATGATTTGACGAAACTAGCCTGACTCTTTGGTACGCAATTACCACACAGATGATCGCTGTATTGTGATGAGACCGGGGGTAAATCAGGTAAAGGAGTTTTCACTCAGGTCCTTTTATTTTTGGTTGACGTAATTACCCCTTTTGGTGGTGGTCTATGCAGTGGCATTGTGGTAATAAAAAGGATGAGGGGTGGCTAGTTCAGTAATTGTGTGTCAATTATTTTTTTCTTTCTTTGACGTTGATGAGCGGTTTGCGGGAGCACCGTACATCCTGACACGATTGTGTCCAGGCCTTCGAGATCAGCACACGTGTCCACGTCGTCAAACCTTAACCGCTAGATTTCGGGGCTTCATCAAAAGGGATTTTAGTTATCATCGAAGTTTGCCGGATGGGTTGTTTCTGACCGTCCGATATCTTAGATAATATCTCTCTGGGAGGAAAATTGTGATCTCTGTTAGTTAGATGTATGGATAATAAAATTCAATTATTAAATTTTTTTAAATTTTTTAATAGGCTAAAGTTTTCAGTGGGTACCTTAGTTTCGATATTACTCCTGGTGACACCTCATCTTGAATATTATTTATTTTAATTTCTAAATTATATAAATTTGATTTTGACCATGAATTAAATGTATTATTAATTTTGTTATTTCTTCAAGAAAGCGATATGTCACAACATACATGAGGAACGTGTCCACCAGCTAGGAATTTACCGTTTGGTCCATGCACCCTCAACAGCTAACAATTTTCTCTATTTGTTTTGGTTCAATTTATTTGTATTTTTTTCCCCCAAATTTTATAAAAATGAAATTTAAAAGATATAAAACTATATTATACATCAATTATAAAAATATGTATATATGAAAATTAGATCTTAATCTAATGTTAGACAATGGATAATGTGCACTCAAACTCTTGCTTGCCAAGAAATGAGGCCAATCTGGAAGGTGATATATATATATATATATAAGAAAACCAATCTCACAAGAAATCTTAAATAGTCAAGCCAGCATCAAAATAAATAAATAAATAAATAAGTTATTGACAATAACCAGACTCAAATATTAATAAAAAATTAGCATACGTATCTTCCAAGTATAATTTACTAATTAATGAAAAAACAAACATTATACATTATCTTGTCATGTTGTTCTTCTTGTTTCCCTTGATTGGTAGACCTCCATGAAAAATTAAATACAATTACACTAATAATTAAGCTTAATTACGTACGGCACTTGGCAAAGGACATTAGTGCCTTGTCATTAAGGGAAGGTTAAATGCAAATGGACAAGCTTGGAAATATGCATATATATGATAAATAAATTGATTGTTCATAAAGAAATTAATTGGAGTTTTTTTTTTATGGTGAGAATGGGGGATTCCAAGATAGCTTTGTTTTGGATGTTAAACCATGGACTTTTATTCAAGATTAAAATTATATTTTATATTTGTCTCAATACAAATTCATTTGTAACATTAGAACTATATTTAAACTGAGTTTCATTTGATATAAATCATTCAAGAGTAAATCTAAGTTTAATGCTTAATCATTATTAATTATTAATAAAATTATGAATGATGATTAGTATATAGATTAATAAATAAAACAAAAACACAAGTTTGGGAAAAACTATATGTAGAGGAGAAGAAGATTTCACCATGTTGATTATGGAGTACAATACGACGGTTCATTTAATCAAAATCTTTCATTATAACAAAACTTTGGAAAGTTATGTTTAAAAAAAAAACCTAACTCGATTATAAGTTAGGTGTCTTCACTGTCTTCGATTTAGTTTTAGTCGTGATATGACTTTTCTACTCATTCGGTACAATACGATCACCTACATAAATCTTTAAAAAAAATTTCATAATTCAAAAAATCACCTAAGTCGCGTAATAAGATTTTCAAGTCAGGACAAACAGAATTTAGGTCACAAACTCTAATAATTAATTTGACACCAAACTTTTTTAGTTGGCAAAATTTTTGATACAAAAAAAATAATTATTATGTTCATATAAAATAAAAGGCATTAAAATATAAAATATTATATTTAAAGTGAAAGCACTAACTAATGTGTAATAAAAGGCATGACATATTGACATGCTTCCAAAGTTGCCAATGTTCATTAATTATTTTTTTTCTTAAATTCCAAATCTTAGACCAAATAATGAACATGACTTTACGCGGTTAATCGTAAAAGATAGTACTATAAAAGATAGTACTCTAAAGATGATATAAATTCTCATTTAGGCATTAATAATTAATAATTTATTGTTTTAGAGACATCTCTAGAACTTAGGACCATAACTTCATTTTATTTCATTTAATGAAAAAGATATCATTTTGATGGGTCATGTCATTAGTGTGTTTCATTAGTTTGATTCCACTAATTACATTCAATTAATATTTTAATTAATAGTAGCATTAGCAATAATAATAATATCCTTACAAAAAACTTGTATATATGTAATAATGAGATTTGATAAGGATAAATGTGGAAATAAATTTTTTATAGACTTGGATTCAAAGTCTTGGTCAAGGACAAGAAGAAGACTTTTGAGCAATTAATTGGAAAAAAGAAATAATTAAAATTCACCTTATGAAGGACCAACCATGAAATAAAATATGTGAATATGAATATATATATATTATTTAATGGATAAGGTATGAAATGAGATAATAATTAGACTTATTATGGTTGGAAGAAAAGTTCACAAATAATAATTATTTTCTTGGTTCTTTTTAAAGTGGTATTCTTTGTAAAAGAGATTCTAATAATTTTTGTTCTTTGGTAAAAGAAAGACACATCAAGACATATATGTCCTATTTATAATAAATAGTAAATTAACTTTATATTTATTTAATAAATAAAATAATTACTAGAAATAAAAATGTGAGTATAAAGTACAATTATTGGACAGAAAAATACAGTGCTTGCAAAGCTCTAATGTAATTATTAGTTGTAATTGTAGATTATTTATTGTCTGAAACTTTGGGTTTTTACAAACTTATTTCTTATTCTTTTTTTTTTTTTTTTTTTTTTTTGAAATAAATTTCTTTAACAAATTTTAAATTAAAAATAAAGTTCTTTATTAAAATAAATTATATAATTAATAAATACGAAATTTTAAATAGTTTGATTTAGATAAAAATAAATATTTTTATTTTTATAAATATGAATAATTCACAGGAGACTTTCGAAACTTTGATTTTTTGGTTTAAGAGAAAATTGAATATATTTAATATATAAAGTTAAGTTTGACAAACTTGCTATCGATTTTTTTTTTTTTTCTGATAAATATGGTTAACTCACATGTTAGGGGCAAACATACATGAAAAACTTAAATACAAGCTTTAGAACATTTATACCTTTATTCTGTGTAAGTTGAGATTTCAACTTATTTATTTAAAAAAATACGAGCATTTTATACATAACACATATTGTTAATAGACCAAATATTCATTGATAACTGGCTAACTAAGTTCATATAAAAATACCAGTGAAACAAAGATTAAATTTAAAAACAAAAATTATTCACTTTCCAGCATCCACACATTGGAAAAAAGTTGAAAAACAAAAATCTTGTTATAAAATACTTCAAACAGAACCAAATAAAAATAAATGTGCATAATGATTTTATTTTCCCATCAACAAATTAAAAAAGGACCCATATATCCAAAGACAACCTAAAAACAAAACAACAAGAAAAAGTCAAAGAACCCTAATTTTGCTTCATTTTTTTAAAATAAATAAAAAAAATAAAAACAAAATTCATAGAATCCTATGCACAAGACCAACAAGTGAGTTATTAATAACATAGGATACCAAAGAGCCATAACATGAAAGAGAGAAACAGTAGGTTTTACTTAGGCTTGGGTGAAGGAATAAAGAAAGAAAGAAAGAAAGAAAGTAAAAGAAAAAAAAGAAAAGAAAAGAAAGAGAGAAATGAAGCATAGTCCTTATCTGATAAAATAAAAGTCTTTTTACAGTTGAAGATTGATGATAGTTTTTGTGAATGTGTTTCTCCATTTCCCACTTTCAACACCGACCTTTTAACTTCTCTCTCTCTCTCTTTTTCTTTTTTTTTTTTTTTTTTTTTTTTTTGCCTTTTCATTTTCATTGTTTTTTTTTAAATATCTAGAATAATGAAATAAAAGTGAATTAGTTATTTATTTATTTATTTATTTATTTATTTTACCAAAATAGATAAGTTATATCCGGGGATCTGCACAAATGGTAATTTAATACCTATTGTATCTTTATTTTGTGTGAGTTGAAATTTAAATAAATTTTAATAAGAACACCTAATGCAGTGAAATTAGGATGAACATACCAAGAAATCGTTGGTAATTAATATTATTGTTATTATTATTTATTTTTATTTTTTTAAATTTTATTATAGCTACGAGCTTAGATTTTTTTTTGGGTTACTTTTGAGAACTCATGAGATTCACAAATAATTAGGAATGGTCCCCTTAAGCTTTGGGGAAAGGTCTCCTCAGCCTTCACGGATTCACTTATCCACCAAAAGATATAATCATCATGTGTTCAAAAAGATGAGTTTGCTGGTAAATTTTATTTATTTTTTAATTAAAAAAATTGGGTTTCTAAAAATTGAAGTCATTGTTTTGACAACTAAAATTATATATATATATTGATCTCCATATGATATCATCTGCCATGTTAGATAAAATTAATAATTTTTTTTATAGCTCATGAGCTGAAACAAATATATTTTTTTCATTTTAGGAGCTAAAAAGAATAATAACTCAAAATTAATGATTTAGATTTATTCAAAATTATTAGAAATTAATACTAGTTCATTGATGTCATTTTGTTAGTAATAGGTTACTGAACTTAAAAGTTTTTTGATAACTTGATAACTTCATAGAACTTTTACACATTAATTTTAGCTAAATAAAAATGATTCCTAAAATATAAAATATAAAATCAAAAGCATAATTTACACTTTCAAATTTATTCAAATATAAAATCTTCACCAAAACAACAGATTGAGAGAGAGAGAGAGAGAGAGGGAACAAAAACAAAAGAGCAAATGCAAGGAGCATAAATAATTTATGAGGTCTGAAAATTATGATGTTTTTCCTAAAAAAAGATATGATTTAAAACCCTAACTACTAAAATTAAAATCTATCATACCCTTTCATTGCTTAGGATACAATTTATATCTTAATCAATAATGTCAAAAGATTAAATTACCATTCAAACAACCCCAAACGTATAATTTTGTTTCAAGTGAGGTTGTACCCTTGGACCCCAACTACTTACCAACGATTTGGACTATGACCAGACACCCTCGCACCCCTCCAGTGTCATTAAAAAAATTAATACTCTAAATTATTATTTTTTTAATATTAATATCTTATTTTATTATTTTTGGACTTTCATACCAAAACATTTTCGATCCAGCTGCATTGATCCCACTATGTAAAGTTTGGTTCATGGGACTTTCATTGCTCAAGTTCAAAACACAGCAAAGGCAATGCTGCCAAAAAGTTCTTGGTGTGAGAATAGGCTTATAACTAATTAATCCCTGTATCACCGGATGAGGGCGTATGACTGGACAATCAATTATCAACAGTACACCCGCCCCTAACTATATATGCATTTCGAAAAAAACTTTATCACAAAAAATTCACTCACATTATCCATGTGATCAGAAGCCTTTTATGTGAAAAAAAAAATATCCCCAAAAGATAATAAATAACTATGTGGCTATGGGATGAGTAGAAACAAGAGGGACGGAGATTTCAAGGGAAATTGATATTTAGGGTTAGGGTTTTCCCATTATTGAGGAAGCACTGGCTGTGGTTTATTTACTTGTGTGTGTCCATGTGAGAGCACAAAAGAGAATCAAATATAAGTTAAGAGGAATGAATGGGTCCATTGTTGCTAAGTTAATCAAAGACATTGAATACAGCCCTCATGCATACTATTGTCCACTTTCCTTATAACTTAATTACCACATATAAATATATATATGTCATTATTGTATTGTGTACATTGTACTAATCTTTTAAGATATTAATAATAAACAACATTTCTTTCACTAATTAACTCTTTTCCTACCATTTTTCAATATTTTTTTTTAAAACATAGTTTTTAGGGTTTTATGTTATTTTTTACTTGTGTGGCATGTGAAACTGTGTGTGTGTATATAAGATGAATTCAAATGGGTTCTTATTTATTCAGAAAATAGAGTAATTTGAAATTCATTATAATTATTATAATATTTTTATTTTTCTAACAAAAAAAAAATATGTGGAAATAATAGTAATAATAATCAAATCTCGTAAACTATGATGAAAGTGTTGTTATTAATTAAGGTTTATGTTTGGATAATTTTTAGTGATTTGTTGACGTTGTAAAGTTGTCGGTGTTGAAAAAACAAAAGAAAGAAAGAAAAAAAAAAAAAAGATACCGATCCAACTTGAGAAGACTCTTTTTTTATTTATTTTTATTTTTGATTTTATTGTTTAAAAAAGTTTTGGTAAAAGTAATAAAGGAATTGCTTTAAGAACTTGTGGCTTCTAATGGGTTATATATATATATATATATGGTCACAGTAAAAGGTCATCAATTTGTAAATATATTTATTAAAAGAAATTGAGGTGATAAGACCTTCGATGACTTACCATACTAATCAATTATTTTTAAAATAAAAATAAAATAAATTATAGTGCTAGTAGGATTATATCTATACCTTTACATTTATACTAATCCATCAAGTTGCATAACATATCCCACCAATGATTCCAAACAAGAAGTCACAATAAGGCCATTAATTAGGTTCAAATAACAATTCTTATATATATATATATATATATATATATATATATATATATATATATATATATATATATTGTGTGTGTGTGTGTAATTAGTTAAGGGCCTGCAAGAATAATTTCATTTCTTAACCATCACACCTGTCTCGCTTTCTTAATTCCTCCATGATCATTTTATATTTATAACTATAACTGTCACATTAATATATATATTTAAAAACATAAAAATATAATAGACCAAGATCAACATGTACATGATAAAATAAACAACCACTACAAGTTAATTTATTGGGTTTCTTAAAAAAAAAATAAAAAAAAATAATGTGGATAAACAACCGATAAGAAGAGGTGGGGGTGACGAATAGATCATTAAAATAAAAAGAATTATAATGTAAACGTCTATATATAAATATGGCATGCTATTTAACTAATATTTTTTTCATTGAAGTAATCACTTGTGCGTGTGCGTTAATTATTTAGGATAAAAATAATTAATTAATTAATTAACAAAGCAAAGAGTGATGAACTTTGTTTCAGAGAGAGGATTTGGTTTGATTACAAAAGAAATATTTAATAGAAAAACCAACTGTATTGTAAGAATTAATTAAGTCGAATGTATTGTATTTATCTATGAATGAAAATGACTATTTAACTTTTTATACCGAATGTAATTTTCGTGTTAGACTTGGTCACATTTATTACTATTTTGTAAGTATTGCATTTGGACATTGCTCTAAAATCAAAATCAATCCACAATGTGAAATGGTTTGTGTGTATAGAATAATATGCTGAAGTATATACTTAGCTTTCATGGTTTTTTCATGGAGAAGAAAAAAAAAGAATTGATTGTTTGAAAAGGATAACAAAATGTCTAACATCTAAAGAACTTAGGTCATGTTTGGATAACCAAATATTATGCCATAATTCATACATTATGGCATATTATAATATTTTCACAGAATTATGCCATAATGGCTGTTTGGGTATTTAATTTACACTATAAAATTATGCCATAATGTGGGAATTATGGCATAAAAAAATATTCCACTCGGAGTGGAATATTTTTTTATTTTAAAGTGTGTGAAATATTTAAAGTGTGTGATATTTTTTTATTTTGTTAACCAAACACTCATTCTGTAATAATAAAATATGCCACAATTTCTGTAATAACTACTTGCATTTCCTACATAATAAAATTATGCCAGTTTTTTTTTATTTTGTAACCAAACAAGGCTTTAGTTACAGTTTTTTATTATGACATATATATTGGAGGTTTGTGTATCTCCATCAAAAGATTCCATTAGAGGTTTGATTTGAAACTTAATTCGATTGAACATTGGATCCTCACTTACACTTCAGCTTTTTATGGATGTTTTATTCTTCTTGGCTTAAACATGGCCCTCACTAGCATCCCACACTCAAATGAAAAGCATGTCTCAACTAATTAACATTATATTTTTTTATACATACTTATATATATATATAATGAATCTTGAATATGAAAATATCCATATTTGGACAGAGAAAAATGAGAAGAATAAAATCCAAATTGTAAAGGTTAATTTACTTTTAGTTTTAGGAAAAAAAAAAAAAGATTTCCTTATTAATCTCAAACTTTTTTTTAAGGGTGATCTTTATTTGATTGATATGGTTGTGACTTATTGTTGATCTAACCTAACCCTAACTTCTTTTAAAGGCTCATCACTTGAGGACATGGACCACATTATCTTTGGCTTGTTGTACCTAGCCTTTCTCTACTTCTATTATAGGCCTATTCCCTTTCTCTTAAAGGGTTAAATAGGTTAGAAGAAAAATACAAGAAGTGGCACCCACTCACATTGTTTTCTTTGAATCTAAGAAAGCTCTATTCTTTTGGTTATATTTTTAATTTACCATAAAAGTTTGAGTGTTACTTATTTGTCAAATGGTATTCATCACTGGGTTGATTTATTTATATTGTCTATGTTATAATAAAAACTAAGTTATTGGTTATCAACTGTCTAAGATAATAACTCATCTTTTTTTTAGTCATTTTAATCTTTGATAGAGTAATATTAAAAAAAATTATGTAGTTGACTCCAAATAAAAAAAAAAAAAAAAAGGACTAATGATTTATTATTGAGCTTAAAATGAGAACATTTCTTTTTTTTTCATATCCTAAATGATTCATCTGGCCTTACTTATTTAGCCTTTTAGTCTTTTATAAAGTAATATTAAAAGAAAAAATTTACCCAATTAATTTACTCTCTCAACATTGTTTTGTATGGTAAATATTATTTCAGGGTTACCTTGCATTTGTTACATTCATCTTTCCTTTGATTGGAAGGGTTAAAAAAAATCAAAAAAAAAAAAAGGAGAGGGATAAAAATCAAAAGCGTGATCAATGACTTTTTTACTAAGGTCATGAAAAGATAAGAGTGGTGATACTTAAAGTATCACTAACTAAGGTTAGGAAAAGTCCAAAAAGAGTTTGTAAAATGCTAACGTCTAGTTAATGGCCATGCTTCTCTCCACTTTTGAATCATGTGGCCATGGTCGGTTTGCTATTTATGTTTTTTTTTTAATATTAAATATTAAATGTTTAATATTTACATGGATGGATTTATTTCTTGTATGAGTACGTAATTGCTATTTTGTTAAAAAAACATCAATTTCCTACCTAAAATTCACATGTATATATATATATATATATGAATGATATTTTGAGATAAAAAAAAAAATAACTTTTAAACAACAAGCACTTCTGTAATGCTCTTGAGAGGGGGTGTTTGATTTGTGATAAAAATTTTCTCATAAAATAATTTTTAAAAAAAATAACAGTGGAAAGATACTTTAAAATTAAATTTATTTTTAAAAATGGAAAGATATTTTTCAATAATTAATAAATAATTAAATTTAGTTGTCATCTTATATATATATATATATATATATATATATATAAAGAATCTTAAAAAGGACACATCTACTAACTAGTAGCTGGTATGCTATTTATTTAGCTTGGTGAGATTTTATCAAATGGACTTCACAAACAAGCCATAGCAACTGTCTTTGTGCCAAGATAAAGAAGATTACCATATTTTAGATCATATATAATCTACAATAAGTCATATCAAGAGTCTCTCTGTCTGAGGAAGGATTTCTCTTTTTTTTTATAATTTTGAGAAATGAAATAAGTTTATGTTAGGAGAGATAATCTTTTTAATATAAATCTATATTTATTAAAAAATAATTTAAATAATTATTGATGAAAAAAACTTATAATTTCAATAAAAAAAATTACATATAATTATCATTATCATTTACTATTACTATTATTATTATTATTATTATTTTGTGATATTTTGATTAAAAAATTTGTGGAAATGGATTAATTTGGGATTCCCTACCAACTTCTCAACAGTGTGATTGAGATGACTGAAAGTGATTTGATTTGGAATAAAAATCCAAAACACTCCCAAAATTGATTATGTTTAAAGAAAAGTAAAGATAATCAACACATATATGATGTTATTTTTATTTTTATTATAAATATCATTACTGCTATTATTAAGGTCATCATCACTTGAAAGGCCATCAGGACTGAGCCAAATGGCATCATTTAATTACTTAAAGACATTCTAGTGTCAACCTGTCACTACTTACAGAATTAACAAGGTGAAATCCAAATAATAATAATAATAATAATAATAATAATAATAATAATAATAATAATAATTTAAACGTCTTGTCATTGTGACTCAGCATAAAACTCAGTCTATGTCAAGATACAGAGTGGCAGTGTAACAAATAGTTGATGAGATGGTGACTTTCACCAAACTAATTCAAGCCATGAGTTTAATTTTTTAAGGCTATTTATGAAAATGATTTTTAATTTTTAAGGCCATTTTTCTTTCATTAGTACAGATTTATTTAATTTGTAATTGATTATATTAAACAGGTGTTTAGTTGTTGGTATTTGGTTCAGATTTTCAAATATGTGATAATAAACAGAAACAAAATAAATTAATGTTTGCCTGCACAGATTTAATTTTTATTTATTTTTTTATAGTGAGGTGTTCGAAAATAATATGGAGTTTAAATCAGATATCTTCACCACAAAAAATTACCTTAAATTACATATAAACCTTATATACTTTATATAAGGGGTAGATTTCTTCTTGGAGATGTTTTTTTTTTTTTTTGTATATATAAACAATTTGAATTGGAAATCATTTATTTAAGTGACCCAAACTTCTGTAAATAGAACCAACTCTGAAAAAAAAAAAAATTGTTTTGTACCCCCCACTTAAATACCTTCATATTTATTTCTTTTTCATATGAGATGTATGCATATATTAATAATAGCATAGGAAAAAATGTCAAATTTCTTTCTATGAATAGTACAAGTTAGAAGCTTTTTAAATCAGAAAAAAGAGATTTTAAAAAATTACTGAATTTTCCTGATGTAGAAGTAATACTAATTTTCCACCAAATCCATGAAAAAGTTGAGAAACATCATCACAATATTTGTAAACAGCAAAGTTCAGTGCTAAAAGCATGAAAGAGTTTAAAGCATGCCCCTTGAATGGTTGGTTATGTCTCAGTAGTGGAGGCATGAATACAAGAAACTCTCAATGGTATCATCATTTGTTAGGAACTAAAGCTTCATCAAGATCATTCATTGCTTCAGCCATCTATTCCTTTTGTTCAGAAAAAGATAAGGAATAAAAAGAAAAAAATTTTATTCTTTGCTAATGATCACTGTCCCCCACTGCTTCTCATTCAATGGTACATTTCATTAATGATGATTATAATAATAATAATAATAATAATATCTTAACAATAATTAGTATATTAATAATCAAACCAAATAAATTATGGAAAGTGTTTGTTGTTGGTACCTGGATTGTTTTCCCAACTCTCACATGTTGACCCTTTGTACACCTTTTTTTATAACTCCATCGCCAGTTCAAATGCTGGAATTCTTTCTCTTTGCATTGCACCTGCACACTGCTCAAAAGAAAAATCAAGAATAAAAAATCAATGCTTTGAGTGATCAAACACAGCAGTAACACATTAGATTGCATCCTTTATTTTTTCAAGAACTTCGTAAAAAACATCGGCTATCGGACGCACATCTCAAGCGGTTCAGTGTCTTCTTAACATAACTGCAATCATACAAGATTTGATGTACCACATAGCTATAGCTCAATGAGTTTGCGAATAGAAAACCTAAATTTAATAACCACACACAGCTCAATGCTTCTACCCTTCCGAATATTGCCATAGAAGTTACGTCGGAGGAAAATTTAAGGAAACAAAGAGTATCGTCACACACTTATTCTCAAGAAAACATTCAACACTGAATTGATTGGAGCA